>JAQFYE010002271.1:0-18705 GCA_034694305.1 Protaphorura glebata | reverse complement strand
TTCATTTGTCCAACGAGGGGTCGGTTTGTCTGTCAAGGGGGTTCAAGGGGCGTTGGGAGTCTAGATTTTGTCGAGACCGAGAGTCCGGAATTTCTCGAGACTGGGAGTCCATAATTTTTCTAGACTGGGTTTTGGGGGAAACCGGGTCGCGCGATGACAACAATGTTAAACTCTAAAATGTCTATAGGTAACACGGCCCACAAAACCAGGTTTTGCGACCAGACGTTCAAAAAGTTGTTATTTTTGTTTGTTTGGGTTTACGGGAATTCCTGACTAATTTGTTTAGCCTCCTCGCTCTGAACTATGTCTAGATGGGCCTTGGCGTGGCTAGAATCTTTAACAGTGATTTAGCATTTTCTTACCGACAATTATCCCGTGTCTGTTTACAAAATATTCTATATCATCTATTTCAATAATTTTCATTGGTTTCAAAGGAACAGAAATGATACCGTTTGAAAAAGAAATAATTGTGTGTGTGATTTGAATAAATTTTAGCCGCGTCTAACTCTCTTTTCGTACAGAAAAATATATGTCAGTGGTAAATATTTATTAATCAACCTTGCAAATTTAATTGAATTAAGCCCAATTCAACCCACGCTATCCCAGAACATACGACACCGGTTTTGGGTCACACCTAAGAGTAAATTTCAAGTCTGGTCAACGTTGGGAAAGGTGGAACAATTTTACAATTGTCATCCGTTCGGGAAATGAGAATCTCAAGAATTAGATTTTTCATTTTCCGTGACACTTTCCTCATTTTACAGTGGATTAGAGAACGATACCTTAAAGCAAACCCCTTACATTACACATATGTCCCAGGATTAAAACCATTCTGAACAAAATAGTAGGAGCTATCCTTACCATTATGCTGCAATGGACTCAGGAACACCCATACCGATTACAGGAAAGAACTTTCTTTACATAATTTATGTAATGTGTAACATTTTCTTCCTGGTATTATCATAACCTAGTAGGATGAGTACTCGGACAAACCGAGTACTCTTCCCATCAGCTACGTGGATAATTTTACCATGCGTAAAATGGATCAAAGTGTGCCTAACGGGCAAACATGGTTGTAAAGTTGGGCTCGGAAGAGTAATAAATACTTCAGAATTCTGTCCTCTGTCGTAAAATACCTCTGCATACTTTCCCAAACCACTTCCAGGAGGTCATTCACGTGACCCTAGTTTATTGCGGCTTGTGGTATCTCATAACAGTCAATGATTCTCCCAAAAATCCGCCTGGATGTTGAAGTTATTTTGAGGCATGCATTTGGTTCAGAATTCTTCGTGTATTTTGTTAATTCTAAATTCCTTCCTCCTGCATTTTTGTGAAATCTTTCACTTTCGACTCTGATGGGGTGCCTCATTGATTATGAACCACATTGTACAAAAGAAAATATCAATTTTTTGTCCAATTAATGGAGAAAGGGTGTGGGGATAATTTATTTGGGCCACCCTGTATAAAGATTAATTCATTAAATAATTTAGATTTGGCTAACTTTTGCACACATATCCCTGCAGGTTTTGTATTAAATTCGTGGAACATTTCATTAATTATAAAACTCATTATTGAACAAACTTCAGTCAAAATCGAAAACAAAGTTTCTCTGCCGCGGTGCTTGTGTCATTAGTCTTTTTGTACAAGAAATTCCAAAACATAGCAAATCAAGCTCTGAAGACCAAAATAGAACCTGGCGACCTAAGTAAGTAGTTAGTCTAACTAGTTCATAGAATAAAATCTCCTCGCCTCGCCAGTACAAAAACGAGGTCTTTGTCGAGCATTCATATCCTTTGGCAAGGAGAAATACATAACTACGATAGGACTCTTTTGTGACATCGGAAACCCACACAGTCTCCCACTCCGCTAATTTTTCTCTTATTTCTTCGTTTTAACATGAAATAAAGTCAATAATAGAAAGTTATTTTTGTATGCGTCCCAGGACAAACAAGGATTTGATAGAAATGAGTGGGTGAAAACCGGTGAAACAAAGCAATGTGGTGCAAAAATAAGTCAAAGTCGTTGTGTTCGGTCCACGGGGTTCTTCTGCAAGAACCTCCTTAGGAGCAGGACACCCACCCAGTCCCATGGGACTTACCTCATGCTTGTTTATCATTTCGAGATAATCGTCACCAAGGTTATAGTATTCCACTCTTAATTATATTGTACTGTGTAGATAAGTACATATATAATTGTACTTACCAGTGAAAGCAAGTTGACGCCTTTGTGAAAATCCAAGCCAATTTGTTCAAGTCTGATTCAACAAAAGTCGCTTCATTCGACAGATTCAACTTGAGCACTTGGCAGTATTAACTCACAAACACTTCACCAAAAGATGGTATGACAATTTCTCCATCCAGTTGAACAGGTGTCATAGGAATTTAAAAATATCGATGTAGCTGTTGAATGAATAAATGCTGGATATCAATCGTGAGTTGGAGTCCAATTTAAATTCAAAAAATGTATGGTCAAAGGTCTAACTGATCTGTTAGGCTCAGTTTCATTGAAATATTATTTTGACAGATTTTGCGGGAGAGCCGTTTGGTTCAATGCGAACATAGTCTGAAAACAGAAAAATAATACAAATTTCATTAGATTCTTTCAACTACTAGAGGTATCTGCTCTAGGCCAAATGGGAAAATCCCAATTAATACTAACACTTTGTTTGACTGTAGAACGTGAGAATCATACACATTAGGACCTATTCGTAATTCTGGGAAATTGTGTGTTCTTCCTAAGTGCTTACTTCACAAATTGATGAGAACCATAGGGGTGTGACAAATTCAGTTCGAAGAATTGTTGACGAAAGTTATAATTACTCCACGCACATAATTTCGCTTTGCAAATATTGCCAGAGACTTAACGCTCGAAACGGTTAGAGAAGGTAATTGCCAGGATGAATTAAATTTAGTGGGCCATGCAAATACTAATTTAATGAAGTTCACACAAAACCTCCACTGCTTGGTACGCCAAGCACAGGCTAAGCAGATTCTCCGCAAGGAACCCAGCCACTCTTACTTCTAATTAAATTATAACCCCGAAGGACAACCCTTGTGTTCATTGGATTATTCAACTACGGAATTTGTCATGCCAGAAATGCTTTAAAAACAGTATGGTTCAAATATTTACGTTTTCAAACTATCATATGCTTGAATTCTTTCCTGTTCAAAGAACAATTTTACCAAATGTTAAAAAAGTTTAATTTATTGTACGACCGCGGACATTGGAAAAGAAATGAGAAAGTGTTTGGTTTCTAGAGGCAGATTGATCGCCAAATGATCCCTGTTGGACGGTGCTCAGTATATCTTTCCATAGAACTTTCACCAGAAAGAAGGGGAAACCTCTTTACACAGGAATGAACATGATGAAAGTCAAACTTTGATCGTTGGTATGAAACCACATTCGTGAATTCCAGAATAAATTCCTTTCGATTCAGCGCTGAAAATTAAGCCTCACCCCATCACGGGATCACCTTGCTGAAAAAAGTGAGGAATGCGAAAATGATTTTACCTGCTGATGAAATCTTAATGACTATAACAGGGATGCCTGAACTGGTTTATTCTAGACAATTAGTTGAAAAAATTGTTTCCTTTTGAACGCCACAAGAGTTAGCCAGCTTGAATTCAACATACGTAATACATACTATTATATCTACAAACCCTTATTTCTCACTGCACAATGTTCAGAATAAAAATATATAAGACCACCAGCAAGATCTCCTAGATTGTACAAAATCTGTAATATCAGCAAAAGTGGGCGGAAATTAGTCCTCAGATTTTTGGTTCAGTCAGAGTGGATCACTCTGAGATATTGCTGGCAGTTCAAAAAGGAAAAATTGCACACTCATCTCATTCACGCAATCCATGCCGACTGACACACACTTCAGAACTCTACATGTTCGCGTACGGAGTCCAGGAAACAGGAAAAGAAATGAAATATTGCTTGAAATGTACGTACTAGTATCCCCTTCCATACTAACAAGACCATTTGAGATATGAACCTATCGATGGGGAAAATAACTGAATCTTTGAGACTACTTCCAAATACAATTTCAATTTTCGAAAAAAATACGTACTTCATTTTGGCTGTATTCTGAGCTGTAAATAGAATTTACTAAATATTTCTTATCCGACCGCCTCATCAATTTTTATGGATGATGCACTTCAATCACAACAATCATCCTAGGGAATTAGAGTCAATGAAACACAAACTTTGTCAATTTATTGATTGATTGTAAGACTGCATTTTCAATTAGGAATTTGAATAAAAGTAAAAATTCTGGTCAAAGTTGTCAGCAAAATTAAACTTAATTGTATTTTGAATTTTTATTTCAAAATTTTTACAGATATACCGTAAATGACAGATTAGATGCTGGCAGCTGGCGCATATTTAAAAACTACTCATCGTGACCTTACTAGTATAGGACATGGAGTTAGTCGACCTACATGGTCTTGTGGGACAACATATTTGTTTATTTATTTATTTAAAAAAAATACACCCAATTAATTGACATATTCTACACACAAACCTCACGGTGTTATACGGATGTTTTTTTTTCATTCCAGTCGTCACTGGTGTGATGGTGTAACCAGCCTGAATAATCATTCTCGGGCTATTCACTGAAAATCAGTCCGGAAACAAAATGGACAGAAGTGTATTTAAATCAACCAGAAGTATTTCGTCCTGCTGGTATTCACTACTGGAAGGTCAAACTGCTTTTCTTTTGGGCAGGAATTGGCAGAATAGACAAGCAAACGGATCTTAGAACAAATACACTGAATTCAGTGAAGCGTTTTGTGAAATATGGTAGATCTCATTAGTTCTCTTCAAAGTAGTGTAGTGGGGTGAGATACATATACTCTTATCGGACTGTGTGCAAGGCGTGAAGCCACAAATGATGATTCTCTTGAGGAATAGAAAAAGTGTGGCTCTTTTGGTGTGAATAGAACGCAATAATGGGGAAGAAAAAAGATACCCCTTGTTAGGAGGAAAGTAATGAAAGAAAATGCACTTCACAGTCCGGTTTGAAAACACAAACTGATCTTCATATATTTCGAATACAAGAAACGTAAGCAAAATGCAAATTCCGACTCAAAACTGAAAGACTCTCTTAACTTTATTTACTTTCTTCCTTCTTTCACCCTCATATACCAAATTAAAGGCTTTTTGTATTCGAAACCCCTTTCAAGTTCAACCCTTTCAACTCTTTCCGAAGGCCACAACGTAGAATCCATGCAGTACTCACTTTTTATTTACATAATCCGACCAGGAAGTGCAATGTCTGTGATGCAGTTGAGCTAAGGATAATGTCATTTATTCGATGGTCATAAAATATGAAATCCGAGTATGATGAAACATAAGCATCTATTTATTGCCATAATAAAACAGTATTACGATACATCTAAAAATTGATGAGAAATGGTTCAAGCCATGATGGCCTGTAGGGTCGAAACCCCAAACCTAACAAGTTTCGCAACAATATTTGTTGATAACTAAGGCAAAGATTAATTTTAGACCTGACACTCTACTAATAATCATAATGCCTCCTCTCACAATATTATCAGTTCGAGCAATATTGCAAGTCGGTAGTTTACGTCTGGTATATTGATAGGACGTTCAAGACTGGAACACATGGTTCTACTCAAATAAAATGAAAACTTAGATGAAACTATGAAATGAATGAAGGAAGAACATGGTGAGTTTATCTCCACGGATGATCCTTTTCATCCAATTTCATATAAATTGAATTAGAACAACATCGTAATGAAACCAAATCCATGTTTGGAATGCAATACCATGTACAATGTTTCCAAACGAGCCCTAGATAATTTTGACTTGTTCACGCTTGAAATGAGGGGATTAGAATACTATATTAAATTATAAATTCATTCTTAATGACGGGATGCTACACAATTTTGCGGGAAATTCGTGTTCTTATTTCACTATCGGCCTAAAGGAACTTGAAAAATGGAGCAAAGGTTGACTACAATGATATGCATAGCATAGCGAAGCAGTTAGGGCTTTCGGTACACCCCTTTCGAGTTCCCCACCACATTCAAGATTATCGACAGTCGAAGGGCAGAACTAATGAGATTTTATTCGACACACATTGCATTGCATTTCGACACTTGTATGTAGTGCACGTAGAAAATTGGGTTCAGACAGGGCTTCAAATGTGATTCGTATGATTGCTTCCTATAAAACAGCTTTAACGAACTCCAAGCTTACGTATGTCATAAAATGCGCAAGGATTTCCAACTTTACTAGACAGATATATTTTCACCCATTCTATACTTTCGGATTATTCTAATAATTAATAATTTTATTTCAAATCCTGAGATATTCCGTATTTTTCTTTTACCTTCGATTCAATTTGAATTTGAGAAATTTCTCCTCGTACTTTATCTTTCTTTGAAACTGAAGCCAGGATGATAAGGAAAGGCTGAGAATGTTTGAGGATTGAAGAGATAGGGGAAAGTCCTATGAACCCAGGAGTTTATGCTTGACAGAGTGGAAAGTGATCTGTCTCGTCTCACTTAACCTTTGGAAGGTGAAACGCGGAAGGCTGGAAGGCCGAACCTTCACCTAGACATCCAATTCCTTCTCAATTTATTTCCTCGTACGACGACCCTACATCAAGGTCTATTTAATTTCAACCCGAAAGTCATGAGTCAAATATAATTCAACTTCAACAGAATGCACATGCGGCAACAACTTCGGAGGGTGAATTTGTCGCTTTTACTGCGTAGTAATTAGCCCGAGGGCTTATGAAAATGAATTTCCATCTAGGTTCTCATTAAACTCAAAACTTTCATTAAACTTTCTGTCCGAGATACGCGAGGGTCGATTTGGAGTGAAAATGGAAAGCTATGAAAAAGAACCAGATATCTTTTTAAAAGAAGCATTTCCAACATTTTTATCTTCACAATTCAGTGATGATTTACGTCGAGGTTTCTTTAGAATGAATGAGAGTGCAGTTGGATGTTAATTATAAGAAAAGTCATCATTTTTGGAAGTACTTTTATTTTAATTCCTACAGGAAGGTGCAAATCGAGCGCTGCTAGCACGGAATAAACGTTCGGGTTGCTAAGAAATGAGCTCAGCAAGTAGTGAAGTTATCAAGGTATCCATATGAAAAAATGTACGCCGTTGGAATTCGCTGGATTTTTTATATGTTGTAGTCCTTGACACTCAGAACAACTTTTGTCAAAGTCCTACCAAAAAAATTTAACCTTTTTACCGCCACAAATACACTGTTGGGCACGTGCGATTACGAAGAGCGGACGTAGTAGTCACTGTACGCCATTGCACAATCCCAACAGTTTATTCTAGCTCCCAAACGATTAGACTTTATGGGCTGGGACTTTCAAAAAAGTTGTTCAGGATGACACTGGCTACAATATATAAAAGATCCAGCAAATTCCAGCTGGGTACATTTTTCTGTAAGGATGCGGTATCCGTTTCTGGGTTCCATCTACCACTGTGCTATAACGAACTTACTGGTGACAAACTACATGTATGCCCCTAATGCTAATCCAAAACTCCAAGTTTGAACCTAACTTCCAGTGTGACGCTATTCAAATCATAATCGGAATTCCGGTTCCATCTGCATTGTAATAATTCCACCACTGCGTCACGTTAGTTTGGAGTGAATGAGATGCTTTGGTGGATTTAGAGACGGAGAAAGTCAATTCCTTTCCCCGGGAACTCTGAGTGGAGCGCGGGAGTCATTTTTATTTCGAGACCATTCAATTCCTTCCTTCCTTCCTTCCTTCCTCACCACACCACAGAATCCAGAATTCCTTTGGTTCTTTGGAACAAGAGAAAGCTAAAATGACTTTTCTTCACCGCTTAGAACGAAAAACGGAACGGAAACTCTCTTTTGTTGTCTCCCCTCTTTTCTTTTGTATTACGAGGAGACTTTCGTCAACTCATAATGTAGAATTGCACTGAACTTGGATGAGTCAAATGAAAAGAGCAGTGAGAAAAGGCGTACCGCTTTACTCGAGTAAATTCTTTTTCAATAGTGCATCGCTGCATTTATTCTCTTGTGTGTGTCACATTTCAGCTTAGATCCTTTATTTGCAGCCCTTAATCTTTGCATGGGGTTCGATTACACAACAATTTAAATTTCTAGCGGCTGCTTTAAACACATAATTCAAGAATAGAGTCAAGTTTATTTATTACAGGGGGTATCTTGTCTAGACCAAATTGAAAGCAACCCAATCTACGAAAGCAAAAGATGTTTGGCCATGTCTGACGGCGAGTATCCATTAATTTGTCTATCCAGTTGTAAGAAAACCTGTCTCGATTTTAATAACTCCTATAAACATTGCCAATTAAATTGATATCATAAATTCAAAATTTAAACTACGTCAGAACAGAAATAATTCCCAAATTTCGAAAAGAGCGAGGCTACGTTGTAACAACTAACGGCGTCCCAATAAATCACATTTATATCTCTCATAAAGTACATACAGTGTATTTCGATAAGAAAAAATCATAGGAATGTAAATTATCACATAAATGAAGATCCGATTTGAAAATACAAATTCCAGGAAAGAAGTTGTTCCCAAAACATTTGAGGAAGTAGCAGTGGAAAATTCTTCCTTAGAATCGGAAGTTGTAATTTACTACAGATGCATAATTTTTGACTTTAGGGTGTGATAAGTTGGAAATGGTGGATTTAAAATTTTTATGCAAGTGCGATGATATGATTTGTTATAAGTTTATTTTCAGAAGAGTAAGAGTTTCAGAATTATTCCGTCAGCAAATAAATAGTGGACTGAGTTTCCCCACATATTCGTCAAATTTTATTTCTGGTACAAGAAACTTCCAGAAGAATTTGCATATTCCGGTGATTTAGAACGAGTGTATACATGCGAAAACCCGGAGGCAGGCGGAGTGCGATGTCAAATTTAATGAATCGGTTACATGTTGTCATTTGATTTTACGCCAGGGAATCAGGATGGCGGAACTTATTAATGAACCGAGATTCCTTTTCTATGGCAAAACAGCAACCTCAGTTACGTCTGCTACACGGGTGTATCAAATCAGACATATTCTGGAGTCTACAATCCGGAATTCAACTAACACGTTGTATCATGGAATCAGAATCCACGCGTTTAGCAAAAAATAGTGACAAATTCATTAAATTAAGTATTGTTCAGTTTCCTGTATTGTTTATATGCTCATTATTGTCTTACATTCTAGACAAACTAGGGAGTCGATAACCTTAAGAAAAGTTGATGTACAATATTATCTTACAAGGATATTTTTAGCGAGAAATTCTACACCGAGCCGTGAAAATACGAATAGCTGAAGCGTTTGTTAAAGAACGCACATGGTGTTCCGACCATGGATCATTCTACTCAGCATACGACCTGCCTGTTTCTATTTTACCGTTTGATAAAAGGAGCTTTACAGAGAAGGATTCCACAACAGAATTATCTGGCTCAACTTTTAGAATCTAATTAATTTGAACGGAACTGAGTGCAATAACGATACGATTAAGACTCAAATTCCTTTCAGGCGCGGTCACCGACCAAGCATTAGAAATAACTAGATTAAATCCAATTAATTATTCCTCCATTTCAATCAAAATTTAATCAATTCGCTTAGGTCAATAGACGGAAAAGGACTTGTGCTTCATTATCAGACGACCACACGGAGGCAGAAGACAACGTTCCTCGTCAAGAAAGGAAATTCCACCGGATCAAGTCAAGTCGGAAATAAGTGAAGCATGATCTGAACCGCTCCAGAGGGACTTCCAAGTTAAACTGGCCGTGGCCATTGATTGCGTATCTGTGTATTTCTAGAACACATGGGGGTCATGCGGTCATATGGCCAGCACTAGTTCCATTTTCCTAAACATATATATTTTTCTTTCAATTCGATCAACATCCTGAGCCGCGTTCGAACGCTCAAAAGGAATTGCGTTAGGAAAGAGTAAAGGAAAGCCATTCGTGAATGTTCTAAGATCTGTTAGAAATTTACCGGAATTTGTGTGTCGTGGAACCTTGGTCGTCCTTAAAGTAAATGGTTTTATTATTAATTTAGTGTGGGAAATGCTGGGGAATGAGTATCCTGAGTGGATTAGAAAAATTGTAGTACCATTTTTATCAGGAGCACACGGAGGATACCAAGTCGAGCAAATTTAGAACCACTTTCCGCTAAATGATCTCCATACGTGAGTGCGATTTCAATACACAGCTGATCGCTACGACCTTTAAGAACTTTATTATTGTTTCAAAGGTTCAACGGAATGGAATCAGGTATCTCCGATTTAATAAATCAGATCGGATATTACCTGATTCTAATTACCTTATCGCTAGTCTCGTATGGTGAACTATAGTTAATTGACATGGAAATTAATCCAGTTACCCTTTGGATGCATAAAGAAACTTTCCGCACTTTCACTCGTATTTTTTTTCCCATCAAGAGCCCCTTGCACAGAACGTAAACTGAACCCACGGGTAAAACTTTTTGTTTAAATCTGTAATAATCCTCTTCTCCCATTAATTTTTGCACCACTCCCTGCCTAGTAGTAATTACCATCAACTTTTTGTTCAACGAATAAGACGTGCTAATTACTAATTAGTACATACACAAGTGTGAATTAACTTCGAAATTATTATACGTACGCACGTGAGTACAAAATTCATAAACGTATTCCAAATTCCGGGAACTTTTGATAACTTTTATTTAGCCATAATAATATGATTATTGCTATTGCTATCTTCTCAATTTCATTCGACTTGATTATGCGGACTCCAAACCCAGCGATTATACCGGAGTGGAAGATATCGGCCCCAGATCCGCAACTTTTACAGGAGTCTTTACAATTTACAAGGTTAGTTTTCACCGTTCTTTGAAAGAACGCACAATAACCCGATGTCGTTGGAAATAACGATTGTTCTCTGACTCTGTACTGCACGTTGGAAAATTCGAATAGTTCAAATGTAACCAAACTGGTCTAGGAGTTCTCGCGGGACTCCAGAGATCAAAAACTGAACGAAATGTCTTCAGGAGCTGAAGTTGGGACCCAGACTAAACTCGACGACTGTTCTTCTCCGATTTACTAATTCTGTTCTCCGGTTTGAAAAAGACGAGGAGGGAGAATCTAAATATAAACTTAACCCTAATTCTAACCCTGCCTTGCCTCTGTCGATCGTCTTTTCACCGAACGCTGCCCTTGATAATTAAAAATACTACCGTTTGTTGGATGAAAACATAAATCGCTTTTGAACAAACGGCAGTTAGAAAGTGGTTATTCATGTGTGTGCAATTTCATATGAAGTTCCAAAGAACGTACAATAATTGAGTGATAAAGCACAACCAAGAAAGCGGAACATTCTTAGTGTTGCGCTCGTTTACCCAACATAACTGCTGCGTAGAACTACTCACTTAGTTGAAGACATGAAAAATATAACTACGTTTCGTTAGCACTACGAAAAAGTCAAACAAATCGTTTCCCCTCGTCCATGTCTTCCCTGATATTTGCTTCTGACAAACTTGAATCTATTTTTAGAAGAATAATGTTTGGATAGATATACAGATAAGTTAAGGCATGGCGGAGGGGTGATAGGAGTTAGGTCGAGTCAAAACACCATGAACCTCCACTCCGACTCGGAGTGCGTAATGTTATGAAAGATGTTGAGAAAACTGATATTCAAGATTTTAGTTTTTTTTTAATATTTGCTCCACTTGGGACAGGCTTACAAGGAACAGTGTCTGAATGTCAAATTTCAGCTTTTCAAGTTATGTACTCGTAATGCGCATTTCTTAGCTAGCCGAAGCTAAGTACGTTTTTTTCGCTTGTCGTAATAATACGACTTATATGGATTTAGTAATTGCAGCAGGACAGGTCAATCTGAAAGAAACTATACTATTATAATAAAAAGAAATATTTACAATCCGTGGCTGTGAAGCTTGGAATGACTATCCCGTGAATAATTTAGTCTGATTTGAATTTTACTATCGAATACTGTTCCTTGTAATGCAAGTGAAGATATTATTAGCCCAGAATTTAAGTTTGAGCTAGAGTATGGGCTTTGTTGGTTTAAAAGATTAATTTCTACATGTTTCCGATTAGAGTAGTCTGCGTTGGTTCAATTTAGAGTTGGATAATATTACAACCCTACATAAATTATAACAAACTCTTTGATCTTCTTCTGTAGACTCAGAGTTCATGCGAATCTCGTGGTCTCAGTTTTCCTCTTCAAGGCAGTTTAAACTCGAAAGACGAGCAAATATGAATTTAGGACGAGGCAAAGGCAAAATAATATTTTGAGACGAAAAGACAAGATAGGATATGGTTGTTTCAACTCAAAGCACTTTTCTCAAGGGGATGTACTTGAGTTGGAACTCATAAATCGCTTATTGTTTGTGACCATAACAGTGGCATTAGCGAAAATAATTCGGCAGTTAAGATTGCCCCCGCAGGCAACTGCTATGAATTTTTTTAGTCAAATCTGTGAGTGGCATCTCGAGTACATCCCTTGTCAATTTAATACATAGGTATGTATTCTTTGCATCACTGGAGACTTAGTCAGTTCAATGTTTGTAATATTCCTTGTATTTTTACATCCATAATGCCTGTACCAGTACAAAGGACACTGCACAGTCCTTATCGCAAGAAGTATGCTGTGGACATTTTGATATGTTGCCATTTATCTTCTGAATCACAGTTCCGCCATGTAACCGTTTGGAATGAAATAAATGGACAAAATATAATTTGTGACGTCATGAAAACGTCAAAGGTTCATATGACCTGACAAAATGACCTTTTGATTTGGCCCGTGTGTTTCTTGCAGTCTGACGGCTTGACTTCTTGGGCTGCGACCTTCACAACAGTTGTTGACGAGGTCAAGGGTTACAACTCATAAAAAATGGGACCAGATCCAAGGACCTACTATTTGCAGTCAGGACTGTACAGTAATATTATTTATATATTCTTCAGTGGTGTGCTTGTTGAGATTCCAAGCTAACCGTCATAACTGTCCTTTAACGAACGCCTAGAAATAAACAGTCCATATTTTCCATACAAAAGTATAATTCAAGATCTCGTTGCAGTTTCCCTAGCACAAGTGAACGTGACGATACAATTGAAGGCCCTAAGACTCAAAATTGAACGTAGTGGTTCTGTGAATTCTATAAGTTGTATTTAGAATGTAAGACAATCAATGATGGCAGCTGATTATGCTCGAATGCGTTATGGAACAAGCACAATAATGAGAAATTTATATAGATCACGCATCACTTTATATTGAAAGGTATGATTCCCAGGAGAGAAAAACAGACAATGTCGATGTTTATTCATATTCTTTTTATTCAACAATCATTTCATTTCATTTAACAAAATCAGACAATAAAATATTTATCACGCAATTACATACAATGACTCATAAATATCACCACCTACTACCGACACGATCATAGTTATATACTTTAACCGAAAATTACTAATGTCTAGAAGACTTCTATGTACACCGAGATAAAACCTCCACTGAGTAACTGTAAACGGATTAAAATTATGTCGATGTGGTTGCTTTAAAGAGAAGTTTCTCTACTGGTGCTTTACCCTACTACTATGGGTAGCTTCAGACACCAAAGTCAACCTGGTGTCAAGACGGAACATTGTTTATCATCCCTAATAACCTTTCAAATATATAATAGTCAATTTTTAAATTTAACGAAATTTTAAAAGTTGTCGACATACCGAATCTAATGTGATGCTAAATTCAAATGAATGCTTCATGTTTTCATGCAAACCCAGCAGAACAAAGCAAAGTGGAGAAAAGTTACTTCTGTTTGGAACTTCCCCCTTTTAACCCATATTGGAAGATATATGCCGAAAGGAGATATTCTCTGAGAATCCATAAACTTTTAAATGAAATAAATGGAAAGGAAAAGTGAAAAGTTTGTTCTCTGTAGTTATGAAATCGTCATGCGTCGAATTTTTGTTAGAACAAAGTGGTAGGAAGATTCATCTCCCGGTCTGGCATCCCTGGTATTGGATATAGTGTTTCTGACAGGTTTTTCAAATTCACACGAACAAACAGTCCAAAAAAGGTCGTTGATTTTGGTTACGTTAATCTGGGAATCTCCAGCTTCACCCGAATGAGAACTAAATTGTTCGAATGCACCACCCTGCGAAATGGAATCTAAAGTATAAAAAGAACAAGTCGTGGGTCATTAGGTGCAGTTGAAAGTAACAGTTTTGAGAAAGTCCGGGTCAAGAGAAATGACCTGAAACTTAGGTGACAATCAATATCGACTGCGACCCTATGGCCTACCGTGTATACTCTTCAAAAAATTAAAAAGAATCGAATGAACTGTACCAAATTTAATTTTCTTTCTATTTCTTTCCTCAGATCTATTAGCGAGATCATTTTTCTGGATTATTGGATCTTTTCGACAGGATTCCTCACCGGAGTGCTGAACCGCCCGAGGCAAGTAGTGTGTAATTCAATTTTCTCTTTACTCTGCGCTGCAACTGCTGGCACATGTAGGGATTCTTCGGCACAGAGACCTAATCCTAAGTAGAACACGAACGCACCGGCACCGTAGGAAAAATCAAACAAAATTCCTTAAGGAGTTTGTTAAGATGTTTGTTTTTGAAAATCTTTGCCGGAAGAGTGGAATACGTAAATCTCAATTCAAGTCAACACAGCATGGCATGGCATAGAGTCCAGGTTCGTTGAAACACCTGTTTGGATGTTTTTGTTTACACAAGGAGAAGTTGAGAAAAGAAAGCAAAGAAAAAGCAGAAGTGGATAAATTGAACGCTAATGCTCAAAGGAGCGAAGGAAAGAAAAGCTTCCATCCAGTTTATTTTCTCTCAGGAGCTATAATGTTGACTTTCTTTGACGAGGAAACCACTCTTCATGTGAAAAGACAGATCCACACATTTTGACTACAAGTATGACCGATTGAGAAATTTTTGTGAGTTCATTGAAATAATTTGTGAGCGGACAATTTTGGGTCACACACAATTTTCCTGAGCTTTCACTGGTAAATTTTCTTCCATTTACTTTCTCTTACACTCTCAAAGATAACAAAACTACTGGGCTTGCATTTTAATTTCAAAGTCGTCCTCTGATGCATATTGCAAGATCGAATAGTGGTGAAATCTACGTACGGCACACTGGAAGATATAAAATCTAGACAAGAATGTGCAAATATAACGTTACATTAGCGAGGACAGACCATGCCCACACGTCTATCGTTAAGCACGCAAAGGAATTTTGAAATGGAGGACACGCACTCAAGGGAAACAAGAAGTAGAGCAAGAGATTGTGACATGTACAAATTGTCGCAGCATGTGATAATGAAGTCGTTTCTATGACTCAACAGAGTCAGAGTGGAATGACCTCATTCCTGGAATAGAGACCATCGCAAAGGAACTAGGAAATGCTATGAAATATTTTGCAGAAGGATGTGGAAGAAATTGTTGAGTAGCTAAGTTTTACTTTATTCTGAATTCTCAAGTAGCGGAGTTGTTTGAGAAGTTCCATCCGTTTGACCCATCCGAGTTTCCAAAGTGGCACGGGTAGACGCTTTTCATTTCCTCATGTACAGGGTTTCAATCTCCTAAACTGGCAATGTTTATTTTGTGCATAAAAGTAACTTATTGGAATTGGATGAATCTTCTGGGAGTAAAATCTCCATTTCAGGATGGAAGCCGTTAACATATCAATTAAAAGCTTGGTTTCAAAATTGTCCTTTTACAAAAATAACAAGGCCGACAAAATCAATGAAACCCCCTTACATATGATTCATTGGAACATTTCCTCTACTGTTATTTCGCTGCACGGGCTAACCATGAACAAGTGGTTCCATTTGACATCGGAAATAATGTCGCGTGTAGCGAAACGAAAGTGAAAGGAAGGATAGGATGGTCAAATTTTTAGATGAAGTGGACGTGGTTAAAAGAGGTTGAGCTGTGCCAATTCATTTGGTAGAAAAAGCACTTAGCATGAATGTTAATTGGATCCTTTGGTGGGAGGAAGTGGACCTGTCTACACACTACATGGCATCGGAGTAAAAGTGCCAGTGAAAGTGCGGACAGAGACAAACGGACACGCATGACTTTTCATCCTTTCATTCTGATCTTTCATCCTACTCTGAATATACCTCATATCCACCTTGCAGGGTGTCTGAGAATTTTTTTTTGCCAAGTTGCATTACTGCGTGTATTATCAACGCAATCAAGGTAACTTGACAATGCTTTCTTAGCAGGCAAGCTATAAAATCACAGAAAATCGAACAGTCTACATTGCGAATCGATAAAGTGCTGCTGCTGCCTCAGAATATAAATACTTAAATAGTCCTTTGCAGCACCCTGTAACATTTTGCCACGTACGTACGTATGGATTCTTAGTGAAAATAAAAATGATGAGCGCATGGAACCTAAGCCATCTGGTTCTCGACTGAACTAATGACCACAAGAAAGAAACCACAGTCTCCCAAGTACACACGACTGCCATCGCCAACTGTAGTTGAAGTGGTTTAGTTCAAATTTTCTCCTTAGCACTGCATTGTAAGTCCGACAGCTTTGCCACCAGAAATTATATGAGAAAACCGCAAATGGCAAAATATCATTTTACGTGGCAGGTCACCAAGGGACACACAGAGACAAGCCATAGCAATGATAGCAGGTACACCTTATATTTAGCCACATTGGGCCAGACTGTCCATGCATTCATTCCTATTTTGTATTTTTGATTAAGCTGTGCAAGCCATTTTCAAAACTGCTACAAATAAAAATATAGTTTTTCCCCAAGATTTTTTTAAGGAAACGATTTCTCTTGTAAAGTTCAGCTTTTAAGATATCCTTAGGTTGCTACAGGTGTCCTAGTCACAAATAAATGGAAGTTTGATAATAGAAGCAATTTATTTTATACTACTACTACCAAGAAGGCTGGACTGTGTAGCTAATTTATTTAGATGAGAGGAGATGAGAGGTGGATTTGGGGCACCGACTTAACGCGACTCCTACTGAAACGAATCAGCTTGTTTATTCTTCTTGACTACTACTATCAAAATTTTGTATGCCGATAAATCGGTCACATTTGCTATTAAAACATTTGATGTACGTAATGTAACATCTACGGCTTCCTTCAAAGTTTATAAAAAGTCTTGCTTTCGTCAAAGTTTATCTTGTATTCCTGCAAGTAAATATCTTTGCCAAGTGTATTTAATGTTCAATCTACCCAGGGAAATCCAATCTTACGCACCGGCTTTATTAAAACTATAAATGGTAGTCCTCTGGAGCTAGATATTATTTTCGGCAACATTATATTCTTGATTTGTCCGATCGGCGAATGAATGGAATTGTTAGTGGTGATGGGATAAATCACAGATGCGATAACCCCCGCACCTATACATAAATTAAATTCCTGTAGTTTTTTATTTTGAGAACTGGAAACAGTATTTTGTACTTTTTATGATTCAGAGCCGTTAACTTTAAGAATTATAGAAGTTGATATGCACAAGAAGAACTTAGATGATGATATTGTATCCATAATGTGTATCAGAGTTTGGAAATATAACACCCAAAAAACCAAAAAATTAAAAAATCGTGAAAGATTAGTCCCCTAACACTTCCACTATATGAATTCACAATCATCGAAAAATATACGCGTATGCTTCACTAATTACTCAAAGTAATCAGACAGAGAGTACAAAACATGAGACGCTATCTTTATAACGAGTGCATCGCTCGTCCAATCCTAAGCGATTACCCTCGCACCTGCACATGAATTAAAGATCTATGCGAAGCCATGGTTTTTTAAATCGGACCGGCTATGTGAATCCGGGAACGGGCTTAGCGGCAAATACAAGATGCATAGGAACACCTCCACACACAACTCCGACACTCGATCATAGAGTTTTTTTTTAAATCAATTCCAACACGTTTGGAATAAAGTTGTAGTCATATCGAATGATGATAAAACTCAAATCGCCGGAAGAAGAAAACTTGCACAACGTAAACTCACGTCGACTTTCAGTTTTTTGCGAATTCAGGTGTCATAGACACAAACATCAAGGTCACGTAAACGGACAAAATGATTTTCTGGACAAACCTGGAAGAATCCTTACTTTCGTACAACTTAGGTTGAACACTCATCTCATCTCCAACCAACTATCATTGGACTCCAGACAATATTTATGTTCGATCCTGACTAACCACGCTCTTCGTTTCTTATTCAGGGCGGGAGGTACTACTATACGCCATCCGCTAAAAAAGCGTTAAGGGAATGCGCTCATGTAAAATGCAAGGCATTGGCGTGGCGGTCATAAAAAATGCATAGACTTTTGTGCCAGAGATTATTTAAAATTCAACAAAGTGAGGCTAGGACGTTTGGACTAGACCAAGAAAATAATGAAGAAGTCATGCTTAGGATTAAACAACCGTAAGATAGTGTCTTACGTTTTGTATTCTCTGTCGGATTACTTTGACTAATTAGTAAAACATAAATCTTTCTCGTTGAATTCCTATAGTGTAAGTGTTTGGAAACTATCTTTTCACGATTTCTAAATTTTTTCACTTTTTACACGCTTATTCTCGAATTCTAATATACCAATAAAGAATTGATACCTTAAGTCGTCAGTTAACGTTATCAATGTTTATAATTCTTAAAGTAAATGGCCCTAATGTCAACCAAACCATAACAAATTACTTTACGAAAAATATTTCCT
>JAQFYE010002270.1:0-18706 GCA_034694305.1 Protaphorura glebata | reverse complement strand
GCGTGACGGACAGACAGACAGAATGGGCATCCGCAATAAGTCATTTACTCCGTATATTACGTCGCACGACTTAATAAAGAGATTCCGTCTTACTTTTAATGCTATATTCCGTTCTTCCATTCACCTCAACAACGTCGATGGACAAATGCTGTCTGGCAAGAAAAAATCTAGGATTCTGGACAGAAGGATCTAAATTTAAAAAAAATTATAGTAAAAATGTATCCCAATAGATTCGGAAAGATAAGCCAAAAGAAGGTTTATCCGATAGCTTCAGGGTGTCCAAGTGCCCGTAGCTTTAGTCTTACCCATTAGTGGTGGATATGAAATTTTCATTCTTGTTTCTTTGGCACGTTTTACTAAGAAAGCCTGCACATAATTAAAACAATATTCATTCCAAGAATTGAGATTACACATTCCTCTCAAATCAATGTTTCAAAGAGTTGACAGTCTACTGTTCATTTCAATAGAATGGAGAATGCAAGACTAGTAAACAAACTATTCTCATAGAAGGTGGTCGCTTAGGAATCTTGGGAGAAGGAATCCACCTCACCTAAGAGTTATCGAATATACGGGGTATTCCCGAAAAAGATTTCAATTGCTTGGTAGTATTTTCGGATGGATACGAGAATTTATGTTACGGTCAGTCGTATCATAGTCATTGAAAAAATGGAAACGGTTTGTAACGAAGTCAAACGCGGATTGCACCTAATATTTAAAATTGAGGATTTTGTATTTGTTTTTGCTGCCGGAATACATTCGCTACAATTAATTTCTATCTACGAAAGCGATAATGTCAAAAATATAAATTCTATCGTGACTGTAACATAAATTATTGTATCCAAGTCGAAAGACGACCAAATCCTTTTCGTGAATACCCAGTATGATATAACGTAAGTCTCTAAAAATAACAAATTAATTCTTACGAGAGGTCCAGTCTAATGAAATGAACAGCAGTAAAATTGTGTAAACTGACCCTACGCTTGCAGTCCGAGAAAATAGGATCGTCACTTTTTTCGTCATTTGCCGAACACTTACAACCATCCCTACTGCTCTGATGCAGACATTTTTTGTATATTCCTATAAGATAGATAGCGGCTTTTTTTATTTGGTCAGTTTGTAACAAAAATGTTAGAAAGATTTAGAGACAACATCCATGAAGAAAACCAGGGCAAGAACATTTATAATAACTTACCTGTCTCGTTGGAAATACGATACTGATGTTTATCTGGCCAACGTGGCTTCGACGGATCCACATTGTACACATTCCTAGAGAGAGGGATGTCCACTCCTCGTGACGAAGGTGGTCTGTAGTTAATCTACTCCAGAGAAAGATTGAATTATGAATTATTGGAATATTACATAATTTAGACAATACAAGTCTGACGAGAGCGGCTGAAAGCGATACCGTTGGACTTTGTAAGATCCTGAGAACACATTCGTAGAACAAACTAACACAATAATGTTCTCTTAACTTACAGGTATATCCTTGAACTGATTTACAGGAATCTTTTTACCGTCAGCGCCGATTTCTCCTTTTGTCCTAAGGCAAAAGAGTTAGTAATTAGTGTGACGTCAAACGTTGACTATTGAGTGTGACACTTACGGATACTGGATCACTAAAGCTCGACCCTCGGCCTGTGTAACTTGAATAATGTAAGTGAGGGAACATGGCGTGAGACATCTGATCGAGCATACCAAAGAGCGTACGACCAGTGAAGTAACTCCAATTCCAAACCCTGATATATATATAAATATATATATGTATATATAAGTTGCATGATTAAGTAAGTGCCCATTCGCGGGGTTTATTCATGTATTGTTGCTGAATGTAATTCATTTGTTTCAATCAGGTATTAAATAAATAATAATAAAATAAATACATATATAGTTATAATCGATAATAGGTACCTGTCGGCCTCACAGTAATTTCCATTATTTGATATCTCTCCAATCGTCTAAAGTTTGTATCAACGTGAAGTAACCTTGGGTTCGAACTGCTTAATACGAGTAATGGTCGCTGGAGCATCACTTGAGCCGCTGCACAAAAATATTAAGTAAAAAATTATGGTCCACACAATGGAAACTCCCACGTTGAAAGAAAAATGAAATATATATATAAAGAAGTACTCGGAGTGGTTGCCAACAGTTTAACTTCGAATGAAATGGAATCTTGCAAGTCCATAATAACATGGCCGCCACTTGATTTCAACAGAGTGTTTCGAACCAAGGACAACTCAAAAAGGCAGATCCCTCCCCGTACAAACCAACTTGCAAGAGTATTAGATGTGGTGTCATTCACAGATACCAAGCCTTGTTCCTCGTGTATATAAGCTCTGTTTTCACGATATCTGGGTGTGCTCATGTCAACGAAGAAAGAAGAATATCTTTCCACCGTGATCACTTCTTCCTCATTTGCTTTCCTTGTTGCAATTCCCGAAGGACATTCCGAAATGAGCAAAGTAGAGGTCTTGTTCCGAAACGAACCTGAACGCCGTAGCAACACGCTAAAATGGCCAGGAATATATACTGTCCATCCCATATGCTCATTTCTGAAGCAATCATCGCAAGTCGTATTAGATGACGCTAAAAAAAACCTTAGTTTGATTGACCTTTTTAACGAACCAAAATTCCCCGCTAAACAGAAAGTCGAAGATCTGCTGCCGTTATAATACAAAGTGTCTGATGGAGGTCGGAGGTAGGACAGTTTTGTCTGAGCGTTGGGACCAAAATTTTTGATTTCACTAATTCGGTTTGGCGGTTCGGAATTGTATTTCGTAATTTTCGTATAATCCCTGTGGGTGTTGCGGAATGCGGGTGGTTCATAATCATTTATCATCTGCGCAACGAGTCGTCGCGAAAGTGAGTTACAAATTTTGTAACCACAGTAACCAGTTTTGTTGGAAAACAAATATATTCCCAGTCGTTCGTTACCCTTACAAATTCACAAGGCTCCAGGAAGTTCAAAGCGAAATGAAAACACCACAAAAGACCAGGGTACAGGACTTACTTAGTATTAAGGTATTCTGACAAAAGACGGATTAATGTTGCTTTCTTAGTTTAAGTGTGGGCTGTGGTACTGGTGCAGGTTTGGAAGTTTAATTTGATAAATTGGTTCTAGAATTTGACAATTGTTCGCCTCATTTCATCCGACAACTCGACTCAGATACTCGGCTTCATAGAGTGGGTATAAGCCGAGTTTTTGTAAGGAGTAGTTTTAAGTTTCACTTACGAATTTCCTCAAATCTAACATTATTGCTTCGGTTTAGCAGGACAACTCTGAAGTCACAGTGAATTGCAGTCATAGGAATACTTTTTTCCACGAATGTATAACTGGCTGATCGAAAACCGTCAAGTCGGAATTGCAGATACTTGATGTGCCGATAGCGTAGTTCACAAGCAGCCAACCTCCTTCCAATAGATCCTGTTTTATCTCTGAACAAATGAACGAAAAATTACCCAAATATCGACTCTAGTGCATCGAAATCCGTTAGTCTCATAACAATAGTATCGTAAGAATATTATAATTTGTAAGTCGAATGCGAATTCGAATGTTGGGGTACTTAGAATTACTGGAACTTAAACTCACTTTATCTTGTCTCTACAGAACAATAAACCTCCCACGTTCACTTGTGAAATATAGCGATTCAGGAATGCCGGAAGTGTCAAGGTATTCAAATCCAAAATTGCTTCGTATAGGATGGTTGTAATCGCATCAAGAAAATATGGTACCAGTGGACCATGCAACTCTACTGACACGAACTGATTTAGAGAAAAATTTAGACCTCAATATTATCTGACATCAAAGCATTAACTTGATATTGGAATCAGACAGATCAATATTGTTTACCTCTACATCTTTCGGAAATATATTGACGAGACTCAGCTCAAACGGACTTGGAGTTGCCGGCGGGAGGATTTTACCGCTGTAATCTTTCCTTATAGCCGTGTCAATGTTATCAAAATCGTCCCGCTTAACGGTTTTAATGAGACCGGGTAGCACGGTGTAATTGGTTCGTACTTGAAGCTCTAGTCCTTTCATATACCACATCTGGATGGTGCCACCACGACTCACGGTGAAGTGACAATGACGAAATGCTTCTACAAGTCTGGGCATGTTCAATAGGTTGTACATTTCTATAGTTTTCGAATCAGCTGGCAAGATACTGGAAGCCGGGTTAGGTGCAATCCACCTTTGTATTTTGGCTACCCGTCTTACCTATTAAGAATCAATAACATGAGATGCGCCTAGAATGCCACATTCATTCATGCAATGCTTGTAATTCGAATCGATTTAAAATCTACCAACTTTAGTTCAATCAATCTATACAATATGGCAAGGATGGGAGGTTCCCAGATTTTGCTCACTTCACCGATTTGGACGGCCCTGTGACCTTTCCGGAAAATTCCGGGACGGCCACCCTGATCGGTGAGCTTGCGGAGAGGGCAAGTTTAAATGCAACAATGCAAGACACTACAACCATCCAAAATACACATCCTGGAACGCCGGTTTTACTCATTTGTAAAAACGACAAAAGTAAGGTTACCAGCTTTTACTTGAGTGAAAGATCCTTCAATTCAAGGATACTCTTGAAATGAATGGGATTTTCCTAACATTTTGAAAAATATAACGTTCTGGAGACGAGGATAAAAAATTTGGATTGCTCACTAGAGTGAAACGCAAGGTCACTCACCTCATTTATGTTACTGACAATTGCATCCCTCATACCATAGGTGGACTATAAAATAAAAACGTCAAGAAAGTTATGTGACATAGAATTTAAATATAGTTTTGAAAACTTGAAGGCCCAGACGTACCCCAACATTCCCGACAAGCAATATTGTGTGCGCAAGGTTAATACAAACAAAAGATCTATCCGGGTGATTAAAGCTGCAATAATCCAAATTGTCGTTGCTGTCAAAATTGGCAACCGACGTATACACTAGTGTTGAACCAGACTCTGCTATGAACAGCTTAACAAAAACACGTTTGAGATTAGTCAGACTCAGACTCGCTGGGATTAAATTTTACTATTTTACATTCTGTCCATAGCATCGTAAGAAGGAAAATCCTACGCCCCAAAAGCAAGTACACATTTCAAAATGTTGCCCCCTTAGCGTGCATAAAAATGAGCCGTCTGAGCAACATTAACTTTTCACTTCTTTCACCTGCCTCTTAAAATCTTAAAAATAAAATTATATGTTATATATATTATATGAGTTTCGAAAAAAAAATTCAACAAATTAATTTTGGAAAAGTTGTCAAATATTTAAACATTGACCCTGACCGTGAGCTTGACGGTTACCTTGACCCTGACCTAGACTTCCACCTCGTTTCGTATGCATTCGTTGTATGTTAAGTCCATGTTGCCCATGCAGACGGCTCAATTTTACGCACGCTTAGGGGGGCAATCTTCTTAAGCGAGTACTTGATTTTGGGGTGTAGGATTTTCGCTCTTACGATGCTATGGACAGTAACTTAAGAATGGCAGAATGGATTACCTGGTTACCCAAGAAAAACACGTCCATGGACCCCGTGAAAACTTCGACTTTGCTCACGATGAAGGAAATAGGAAATTGATAAACTTTGTACCTCGCTCCAGTGCCAAAACTTTCGTTTCGATTATCATAATAGCCCATTGCTACTTTTTGATTGGGTACTGGTAATATGATACGATCATATTGTGGTGTTTTAGTTTCGGGGTTTGAATATCCAAACACCATATCAAACTGATTCAACTGGTGATGAAAAAATATTCCTGGTAAGTCCAGAATAGACGAACCAAGATATTGATCTACAGATTTCATTAATATATTCCATTTTCTGTAAGGTGCGTCCGCATATAATATAGTTACACTGTTGTAAGGCCCAGTAACGGAACTTGCTTCGGCTGCGTGAATAATGGTAAGAATAACCATATCCCTGTAATTTGGAGTTTGGTACAGGTGACAAACTGGTGTGTAGAAGAGTTCCATCCGAAAAAGTAGTTCAGATTTCGGCCCATCTTTTGAATCAAAGCAGTGAAGGATGTCCTGAATTTCGGAGCAGGGATTGTAAAGCTTAAAATTGGCGACTGGTAGTACGTCGGGTCGTAATTTCAATTGCTCCACAGATGAGTTCAAATCAATGGAGACAAATAGCCCCAAATTTGAGAGCGCCAACAGGTGATTGTTCGTTTGAAGGAGTTGAGTCACGCTTCCACATTCTTCGTCAGTATCACCGGTAGTCCCCTCACTGTGTGTGCAAAATGCCGAAGTGGCGTTCGTCCAGTGTGTTTGATTCGAAAGAGGAGGGATGAGGTAGACTCGATTAACGTCATTAAACGGACTTCTCGTAATGATTGAGAATAAGAATAAGTCCGGAATGCAAGGATTATGCAATATAACAAAATCCTCCGGCTCTGGACGCCAAGTCCCTAAACCTGGCAGACCGATATCCATGTCTCTGATCATTTCCCAAGTTACTAGCTTATCATAGCTCATTCTCCATCTCTGGTAGCCCCATGTGTATTCCTCTACATATGTCTTTTTTGCTAGATATGATTTCGTGCTAGGCGGCACTTCAATGACGATGTCGAAAGGAACTTCCGTAAGTCTTCCGAACGAACCGGACCGCCGTCCTGCCAAGAACCTATATCTTATAAAGTCGTCCGGTATAGTTTCAAAAGTGAGTGGTATCTCAAAAGTACTGTTCAGAAACGAGAGGCCTGGCAAGACTCCAGATGAATTGAAAAATGACCAGTAATATTCTTTTGCTTGATTTTGTCTCTGACGATATGCGTCCACTTCGTCTCTTGTCATAGGAGTGCCGTTGCCGACGTTTTGAGCCTCCAGATGATAAAATATCAGGAAAAAGAACGTTTTGTCGGCCGTTGTTTGCACTAACACGTACTCATTAAATGTTCGAGTATGTTCACTTATTAGTTGATAAGGGTCAAATTGTGTCCGGGTACGGTTACACCAAAGGTGTAGAACTGGTTGATTGAATTGTAAATGGTTAATGCCATGATAGTTTGTCTCAGTGACCCCGGCCGATAAATTGGCCAATAAAACGGACCCCAAAAAAACACTCAGCACAAGTTGCAATCCAAAGATTTCCATGATAAACTTTCACTTGTTTTTCTCTGACGAATCCACCATACCATACTATGGGCGAGAACTGACCCGTGACCTGTGACCACTAAAGCAATGTTGTCCAAAAAAAGAAACTTACGAACGTCGACGGAAAATAATTGACAAATCTGATGAATCGTGAGCGGGAATGGATCAGTCTCGGTGGAACGAAAGCCCCAGAGCGGTGAATTTCAAAATTCCTTGGCTTGGTGTACTTGTTGCCATTTTCTATTTATTTACATAAATGTAAACAGGAATTTCGTCAAGAACATTTTACATGAAATTTTTAGACTTCTATCGAGAAAATTAGTCTCAATTATACATACTTTATGTTCCTCCGATTTGTAATTGCCTCAAACAGATAGGCTTGATTGATCAATTTGTCGCTTTTTGACCTTACTTCTCGTTCGTTGAATTTTTTAAACGATTCAGATTTTTTTAAGCTCGTGTCTAGAATTTCAGAATAAACTGTTGTCAACTTTCGAGATTTTTGTGAACGAAATGAAGAATTTTAATATTTCAAGTGAGAATGTTCATATGATGGGGTAAGTTAATTCTAAATATGAACGCGCGAGTTTTGAAAGTCAGGTACAGAGAGTCACAAAATTTTCAATTTCGAAAAACCTGAAAGCTGTAGTTGTAGTTCTCCAGTTTCTCAATTTGACAGTTATTTTCTGTACAGAATGGAAGAGCCGATTTTAGAAGCATTGACATTTTCTTTAGAATCCGACTTGAGAGTTTCAAGAGAAGGAAATTTGGTTCCAGGAAATTCTATGACGAGTAAAGTGAATGGGAATCAAAATCCTTCCATTGCTCAATTGACTCAATCAGTGTTCAACAAAAATGTAGATACTCATTGTCCATTCCCTGGATGTGATCTCAAGTTTTTATCAGTAAATTTTGCTGAGCAGCGTGGAGATATTTTAAAACATTTTCTAACTGTCCATAACTTTGTTATTGATGATGTGGATCTTGTTGCAAATTTGCACCGGTAAGTTGCATGCACCATTATTTATTTTTAGGTTGAAACGAAATTGGGTCCGAATTGAATGGAGCAGATATTTGCGTATCTTTTTTTCTACTGAGAATCGTGTAAAGAAACTTGTCCGAATAAATCAAATCAGCTATCCCGCGTATCCGAGACAAGTATCTGGCTGGTGTCTGTTCGATAATTACCTTAACCTTATATGCAGTCTGCGTAGATCTTGTAGATAGCTGAAACTTGAAACTGAATACAAACATTTCGTATTTTCAGGTACTTACTCCACTGGAAAGACCGTTTCGCCAATGTTCCGATTGATGATTTGTGTACTTCGTTCTGGATGGACAGTAGCATGACCCCAGAGGAGAAACTGACGACGAAACCGAATAATTCGAACGAAGCCACAAATGGAACGGAACGAGTCAAATATTTTATGCTTTCGGATATACTTCCAGAGGATAAGCAACTCAGAACGAAGTTATGGAATGAGCGTCTGGTAACAATTCACACGTGAATCCAGTAGACATCGAAATTAGCGTTTTGCTTTCATTATGCTAAAAAAAGATTTCCTAGAAACTTTTTGGACTTGAGAACATCAGCATTATATTCGGCGTATTTGATTATTTCTGAATTTATAGGTCCAAAAGCGAATAACATTTAACTTTTGCCTTGCGCTCGTGCCTTTAACTCAAAAATGAATTTATTTGTGTAATTAGGAAACTGTGCTGGAAGTTAATCGGTTGGAACGAGAGCAGACCGACTTTATTCAACAGTGCCTCTTTTGCAAAGCAGTTTTGACTGGAAATCGTTCTTATTTGTTCTGTCACATGGATAAAGAGCATTGCTTTCATATGGGGCAACCGGATAACCTTGTCTTTGTGGACGAACTAATGGTTCAATTGACAAACACTTTAAACAAGTAAGGTCGCGTTGTTGTCTTTTTTTTACAACTTCTTACTCGTACTTCACCAGAAATTAAATTATTAATATTCTTATTTCCAGAATGAATTGTATATATTGTGGTAAAACATTCAAGGATAAAGTAGTTATGCGTGAGCATATGCGTAAGAAATTGCACAAGAAGATCAATCCTGAAAATCCCGACTACGACCGTTTCTACATTATAAATTATTTAGAACCTGGGAAGGACTGGAAGACTCTTAACGTGAGATCATTCATAATCATTCATTATTCAGGCCCACATTATCACTGATTTGTTTTCATCATTTTCAGGATGAGGAACCAGAGGACGAACGTACTGAAGAAGAATGGTTAGAGAAGCAGGAATGTACAAGTATAGTTTGTCTTCTTTGCTCTTTTCAATCTACAAAGTTCGAAACACTTTTGTCCCACATGAAAGCTGATCACCATTTCGACTTTAAAAACATCGTTGCAACGTGTGACTTCTACCAGAAAGTATAAATATTTTATTCAACTCTTTCTATCAAAATGATTATTAATTGGAACTAAACTTAAACGCTAAAAATTAGGTCAAGATCGTGAATTTCATTCGACGAAATGTACATCAAAACGTATGCTTTTTCTGCAACATGAAATTCCTTGAAAAAGTATCACTGCTGAATCATGTACAACATCATCTTGAGATGAAAACTGAATTTCCAACTTCCGAGAATTGGAATCAAGCCGAGTTAGTGACGTCATTGAGAAAATACCCTCCTGTCATGAGCAAACTAATTTCATTTTAATTCGAACTTCCAGGCACTTTTTCCCTACTTACGAGAATGACCAATTTCTAATTCTGTTGGACGGTGATAACAACATGGAAGAAGGAATTGACTCGGTACGGTTTTTACACCATCAATTTAATAAAAAATTACTTTATGTTTATTTGACTTATTTATTAGAAATTGAATGGTAATGGTAATTAATGGTAAAATGTAAAAAGAAAATTAGTTCATTCATGAAAGCTGACTGTTATAGGATCATAGTGACACAAATATAATTCCGGAAGATATGTCCTGCTCACAGTTCTCGGATGAATAGTTTGGATGAGATGGACGGACGGTCATTTGAGTGAGTCTGAACGCCTGTTTAATCCATTAATCAATAGGATAGATGTTTTATCGATACCAGTTATTTCGACTACAGTTTATGTTCTGAATTGAAAACAAGCAAAGAAATAACATGACAAAATAAAACTTGAAGTTAAACAGTATTTTTAAGAAACAGCAATGATTTCATTATTACTTTTTCTGATTTCTTAAAATAAGTGAGTTAAAGTGACTGGCCCATAGTTACACTATAAAGCGGAAGCGGACTTTCGACTTCCTCTCCGAAAACACATTTTTCATTTTAAAAAGTGGTAAACTTTTTACTATACGCTTCAAGTGACACTTGAACTCAATGAATTAAGTTTTAAGATTGTGTCTAATGTTATGGTCGGAATTGGCGTGACGACACTCACTGCTGATGAATCAATGCACGTATTTCACGATTATATTGTGTGAGCAATGGAGTCGATTTAAGTAAATACGTATCCAATCCAATCCAAAAGCACATTAAAATGAGTGATGGTGATGCACTTGAAGGGAAAAAAAGGGCAACAGAGCCCGAGAGCGAGAAAAAAAGTGTTCCAACGTATGTTTTGGTTCGAGTAAGTGACTGAAATTCAAAATTTAGCTTAGGGCAATGATCGAAATCGTAAAATTAATGTTACATTTTTTACAGTTCACGGATATGCCTCAAGACACAAAACCCGAAATAATAGATCTTGTTACAGGAACTGTAGAAAAGTACATCACAGATTTGGAGGTAAAATATCTCAGCATCAGCAGGATTAATAAAAATAAATACGGGCGTATAGTTTCTGATTGTTTAATTTCAGACCGCCTGCAAATTAATTAAAGAAGAAATGGATAAAGTGTATGGTCCATATTGGCACGTCATAGTTGGTGAAAATTTCGGGTTTGATGTTGCGTACCAGACCAACCATATTTTATATATCTTTTTTGCCGGAAATTTGGCTATTTTGGTTTGGAAGTGTTCCTAAACAGTTGGTCATATCTATTCGGGTGTGTAAATCAGACATCAAATCCATATTCTGTTGTCGAAAACTGAATGACAGTCAATTTTTTATTAGTAATTAGAAGATTAATGTGACAATTGACTAGACATTTCATTACTTTACTCCCCGAGGTTGCAGTATTCAACCCGCTTTGTGCTTTCACTTTCGCTAATAATATCTAGTAGTATCGTAATATCGATATAAAATATATTTGTTTGGGTCGACAGTAACTTGTCATTGAATTGTGAATGAAGAAATGTAAAATTAGAAATGGAAAACTGAATCAATGGAGGAGGAGGTTGAGGTAAACTTTACGTGACCAAATTGTTTGGAGTGTCGTCACTAGAAAAACAGATAAAAATCAGTTAGCCTGAGAGTGAATATAATTATAATTACAATCAAGAACATTACTAGTTCAAGTGGCATTTTTAATGACACTACTTTACTACGGGGGAGAATATTGTTTGGGAAACCGGAGAACTTTTGGTAAAGCCCGGTCTCTAATTGAACCCTGCAATACAGATAATCAAATGATACAGATGCAGGGCTGGGTTAATCCTGATTATGGATTAAGGATTATTAATCCCTAATTAATCCTTAATCACAAATCCCGGCTCCCCAATTTATATTAACTAATCCTTAATCCTGATGTTTCAAATATTCAAAATTAATCATTAATCCAATCCGGATTTCAATACTAATCCTTAATCATGATTTATTAAATTAATCAGGATTAATGACTCCAATCGTGATTAATTATTTCAATCGTGATTAATGTTCAATGCATGTTTGTGGAATACTAAATTTGGTTTCTGCCCCAATTACTGATATTCGAGAAATGTTTGACGTATTTCGATGACTCCTCTACTGATCTTAACGCTTATCACACATACGACTTCGCAAAAAATTTGTGAAATTCAAAAAATGTAATGTTGCCTCTTCCGCACCACCAAAACGTGTACGTCAATCAGTCGAAATAAACCGAACGAACAGTGAAATTTTTGTGCATTGACAAGCAAGAGCAAAAGGAAGTATTTCTCTTACCGTTAAATAATATAAAGTAAAATAATAATATAAATAATATTTTGGAAATTTAAATTTATTAAACCAGGTTTTGTTGATTTGCCATCAAAATTTGACAATAATTGTTGCATGCAAATATTCTTAATATGAATGCTATGTACATACTTTGATGCATTAATTAAATCAGTATTTCTAATAGTTAATCCTTAATCGCGTTATTAATCAGGATTAATTAATTTCAATCCTTAATCCGAGAGACATTTTAAAGTTGATTAATCCCGGATTAATTTAATCCCTGAAAATAATGGCATGAAAATATTAATCCTTAATCTTAATCCACAAGGATTAATCCTTAATCATTAGTCTCTCAGTAAAATCGATTAATCACCCAGCCCTGTACAGATGTCTCCAATACGTCTAAATGATTATGTCTTCTTTTTTTAAGATTGGAATATTTGGTATTAGATGTGAATTATTGGACTACTATTATGATGTTTTCTGCGATTCTAGTGTAAGAAGTTTATTTGTTATGATTCGTGTTATCAAACATGGTGATCTTGTTTACAGCAGTTTATTCTGAAAAGATTGACCAAGTAAAAAAGCCGTTATCTATCTAGGTATCTATCTATCTACAGTCCGGTGCCAATACAGACCAGTCTCTAATGCAGCCCGGTCAAAATTCCCAATTTTGTAAATGGAGCCCCGGGGCTCTATCAGGAGTTCTCCGGTAGTTTCTTTTTAGATTTACTTATGAAACTTATGTCTAACATTACCGTGCTTTATCCTCATTCATTGCTGCTCTTGCAATACAAAAAAAATCATATTTTAGCAACAATTAGAAGCCTAAGACGGTGGAGAAAGTGCATTAAGATATCAAACTTACTCTAACTTCTCGGTCTCATCAACCGGAGCATCCCATTTAATGTGAACATCCTCAGCAAAATGAATAATTCGAACGTGAATCGCTTGGTATTTCTCTAGTTTTGGCGGAATACTACAAAGACGATAGGTCACCTCATCACCTTCTCGTGGGACATATTCTCCTTCAATGCTAGATATAACAAACAATATAATAAGCGTTACACTATTAAAAAATGCATAATATAGTATACAGTAGTTTAGGATTAGTTTGCTTACTCAGAAATATGGACAAAAATATCTTCTCCACCCCGGTCATTTGTAATAAATCCATGACCTTTAGTGCGACAAAAATAGCGAACTTTCCCTTTTTCGACGGGGTTGTCCATCGCTCGCTCATACCTGATTACACAATAGAAAAAATCAATGAACCCATAATTATTTCTATTTCCAGCCAGTATTCGTACATAAATGCGAATCAATTTGCCAAATGACTTACTTAGGACAATTGGTAATCGATTTAAGATGGGTACTAGATGTATTGCCGAAACCTTATACAAGGCATTTCATGTAATCGTAAGGTACGTTATAAAATTCTACTGCTCTTTCAGAACAGATCAAACTAAAATATATTTCAGTGATATATGCCATAATTAATAAATAAACGTGGTCATGAATGCGAATGCCGAATATACCAGTTCGACCACAATGGTGAATATTAATATTCGGTCCATTTTGGAAAGTACAAAATACTGATTCGGTCCAATTAGTAAGTTTTGTATTCTTACGTGGATGGTGTCCGATTACGTCGAGTGATGATTGGGCTGGGAAGCCCAAGTATTCCCATGGCCCCAGATCGTGGTGACCCAGCACTCATGGCGAGAGGGCTTGAACACGGTGTTGTCCGTCCAGGTCTTCCTCTTGGAATGGCCATGGGTTCAGTTGAAACAGGAAGATTTTCCCCCAAATCAAGCACTGGCAAAGACTTTTCGGACGTCACCAACCTTGGTTGGGACTCCGTGAAATCCATTGCATTCAGAGTTTGACGGTTTGCGTTTGTGTCTTGAGCCATTATACAAATTAAATCGTGGGTGGGTCGGTCTGCAAAACACTCGCGTGTCTTGTCTTTGCAGTGCAGTAACTAGTCTAGTTCCTGAAATATAATAAAAAAATCAATCAGTCATTGTACCGTTCTAGATCAAATGTCAAATGACGTCCTGATTGCTTCACAATTATGTGAGTTCGATTCACTGACAAGCCTAAATTGGTGCTTCCTTATTTATCTCCACTGTAACAAAACACAGGATCTCAATGAAGTGACTATCTTCACCCATATTTTCGGCGCGTTGACCTCGGTTGACCTCATAGTAAGGTAGGACGTTCAGAGTAAAGTTTTTAGACTACGATAGTACTACTGCCTTCACCATCACTACAGAAAATCCAGGACGCCAATACCGTATTTGCTGTAACAGACACCCGTCTCCATTACAACCCGGGTATTCTTACTTTCTCCATGCACCTTTATGGAGAAAGTAGAGAAAGCGAGTGACCTGGCTGGAGACAGATAATAGAACACCCGGGTTCTAATAGAGCAAATACGGTATCCAATATGTGGATTATTCACTCTGGTGTTTTTAATGATAATTGCAACCAAAATACATTAATCTTAGTCAGTTAGTCAAAATTATTAATTAAAAACATCAGAATGAAAATAGCCACATGACCATGTCAGTTTGTCCCTGCTTACATGTACCTGATCTCATACCAGATTTCTCTCCAGAATCTGGTCGTCCAACACAGGTTTCCCTGAATGTTAGTCTCGGCTGTCTTGGAAAGAAACATTTCTGGAGGAAAGTTGACACTGCCATATTATAATAATACCAATATGCCGTGTACTATGATACTGCGAGCCTCGAGTTTCCTGAAATTCTACTACCATCTACTTTTACATCGCCCTCCCACGTTGACTCACCGAATGTTTTGTGTCCAACTGGTACTGACCACCGCAATTTTCATAAATGGCGTATATGACAACAATCTTAGGTTTGAATTTGGAATAAGATAGGATTTGAATGGAGTTGAGTGTTAGTGTTGAGGTTAGAAACAAATTTTAATTGTTCAGTGTTGTGAGGTAAACAATCTGAATCGTCATGCCATATATCACTTTCAACGTTCAAATACGCACTACAATCACATGCACTCGTAGTAACTCTGTACTTTTATTATGCAACAAGGTCTGCACCCCTTCGTACCGTTGGATTAAAGAAAACCGCTCCTGTTCTGTGCTCCATGGTCCACCCAGGAATCACTTCACTTTTCAACATGTAGTTTGTTACTGCGCCGTGTAATATCTCCATATACTTATTATAGACAGAAACACAACTGTCGCATTATTCGCACGCAAAAAAGATATTTCCTGACCTTGAATTTTCTGCGGTGCGCGGTGGTGGCGTATGTGTTTCGGCGGTCGGGCTGTCGCTTCGCATCATCGCATCTTCCCCGACGCTGGCTGAACGCATTGCGATATTGCGAACATTAACTAATGATTACTTAAATAATTACTTTGGGAAATATAATTAACGTATATGTCCATAACCCTCGAACAACGCTGCTGCGGTTTGATAGCTTCTCGGAAATATGACTTAATATGGATAATTAATATGGAGGACAAGTATTAGTGACAAGAAAAGTAGTGTTAAAAGTTGCAAAGCTTTACCCCGTCTTGCTGATACTGATATAATCGTAACATCACTACTGGACTGGCACACTCCGGTTTTAGTATAGAATCTTAGAAATAAGTACGTATGTTTTATTAATTGAAACAATCACGTACTTATGATAGGGTGCATTAATAAAATATGACAATCAACGATTCGACCGAGGCGCAGTCAGCCTCTCTATAAACAGACGACTCGGGTTCAGTAAGTTTGAGACGTGCTGGTTGACATATACATTCTACAACTTCTCAGCAAAGCAACTCTGCTATCCAATCGATTATCTTGGAGTTCTTAATTTAATTGCTATGCCTTCGTATAATAGTCTGCCGAAATAATTTGTAACCGGATAATTGCAATATTTAGATCAGATCTCGAGTATAGACAATAAGAGTTTGATTGAGTAACGTGTACCTGCGATAATTTATTGCAGTTCGAAAAATCGAGTAGATTACAAAGAACTGCGGAACTGCCCTGGTCGGTCAGGTCGGTAGATAATCGTTCCTGACTAAACGGACGTATCGGGGCTAAAGTAGGTTGGAGACGGAGATCCCGTAATTCCATAATTTTAACTTTATTATCCCGTGTGGTTTTGTTTATCCAAATCCCATATCAACTGTGTTTACAAAAAAAATGAAGTAATTACAAGTACAAGTAGAAGTAGAATACAATACGCACTCTATGTATAAAACCAAATCGGGCGGGATGCATGTATAAACTAGCTAATACGACTAGCAATCATGTATTTTATGCGGATGCGGATATTTGTATTTGTATACTGACAATTTCTATTATTCTCTAAATGTATTGCTAGTGTGCAGCTTACGCAGGTAACCATAAGTTGGAGTTCAACGCAGTGGCCAAGAGCCAGTACCAGTATTATATTATCTGATAACTATGCTAAAATAAGTAGTACTAGTGGGCCAATTCTTAACGAATATCAGTCTATGATTTTCGAGCTACCAGTAGTCGACGAAAAAATGTGATGTCCGACGAAGCAGAAATTCGTAAGCGTACGAGACATATAGTAAGAGCTAGAGTACGATACATCGTGTAGATTTTGGTTCACGTCAGTTGATGCTAAGAGGTATCTCTTTAGCCAAGGATAAATAGATAACTGTAAATCTCTTTGAAATAATACTTTTCAGATTGCCACTTTGCCACAATATGTGGAACGTGGAAGCGTATTGGAGATCGGCATCGTGCTTGGTTTAAGGTTTTAGTAGGTTACTATACATCCATATGTATGAATTAGGCTCCGTACTGACGAAAATCTCCTGCATTCCACTCATTTGAAATAAACGTCTAAATAAATAATTATGTGGAACGAAATACTGATTAGCATTGCTCATAACCAATCGGAACGTCTATTACGGGACAAAATATAGCATTCTATTTCGTTCCAATCCGACAATTCAGTAATAATATAAATACATAAGTACCATAAACACCAACTAACATTTTTTTAAATTAGCTGTTCAGTCCGATTCCATCTTCCGTGAAACATTATTTTGTTTATGTATTAGGCTAAGAAATCTACGACATCTTGCAGTTCTCTATTCCTGGCTTGTCGATGAGCCCATCTGGCCTCCGCCAATTCAGGAGAAATTTTGTACTTGTCATGAAATATCCGTTCGTCACAAACCAAACACTTTTTGCCACCTTTTAGAAATGTAATACAGTCATGTTAAAATTTCAAAACTTGGTCAAAACGTCGAGGATAAATAAAATTTCTCACCAGTGAACGGAGGAGTTTTCATGTGTGTAATCAAACATTTGAGGTGGTAGAGATGGCCACAATAAATTCTTTCAATGTGCATTTTTTTATTTTCACCATGAATGATATCCACAGGATCCTAGTTTATAAAGTCGAAAATAGTACCAACCGTTTCAAGCTTACAGGCGCAAATATTGTGACACTATACAAAACATATAACCTTCGGAAGACACATTTGTCTACAAACAGGACACTTTTCGTTCGGAAACCTGTGAACATTCTCCAAAAGAAAACCCGCTGCTACTCCTAAGGATGGTTTTATTTGAAAGGGATTATTTTTGACATCAATTCCTTTTAAGTTGAGCGGTGCTTCGACACATCGTCTGGCCATTTCGTGAGCGTTTGCTTGAAGAATTTTGATAAAGCCCGAAGGGTAGTTCGACTCGATTGACTCGATCCTGATAAAAGAAAAATTTGTTACACACAAAAAGCGTACGAAATGTAAAAACAGAAAACTCACGTCACTTGAGAATCGGGATAGTCGTCTGGTATGAGAACTTTGAATCGGTAAAAATATAAGTCTTCTTTAATATGCAAAAGTATAAAAGAATTTGTTTGGTTCAACTTGATTTCATCCTTCGGTTTCAAATATTGACGTTTTATGAAAGAGATTTCCTCTGAACAACAGCATAAAGGATTTGCAGCAATAAATTTGTCTAAAAATTCGACAATCCTCATTACCTGACGTTCACCTGAAAAGTTAAAAGGCAAAATATATTAATTAGTACTTTGAAATTAAAGAGAAAATTAAATATTGATTCACGCATCTTAGAATTTTGTATTCTTAATTTACCCAAATATTTTTTACTCTCTTCATCGCAAACAATTGTAAGTCTGTCAAGGAATACTTTGCTCAGTGTTTTTGATTGTAATTCGGTTAGGATATGACTATCTGGATACTCATCAGGAAAATGTAATATAATGGTCACTGTTTTGAACCTTGTCTTCCTGTTTTAACGCACATCAGAAATTATAAGATTGAATACCTAATTTTAAATAAAGTATAGTTCTTTTAAAAATGACTTACACAATTTCAACTCGTACGAGATCTTTAACACATTGAACAAGTCTTGATTCAGAGACTCGTTTCTCACAAACGGCCTTGACCTGTTCAAGCTCGTCTTCGAGGAATCCCATCACTCCACTCGAATGCCTGTCAACTGGTCAACAATCCCTTAAAAAATATATAAAAGTACGTTCCACATGAAACCCAAAAT
>JAQFYE010002269.1:0-18707 GCA_034694305.1 Protaphorura glebata | reverse complement strand
TTCCCGCGCAACCTGAACATAGAAGACTTTCAACCCTACCTAAAAGTAGTCTAAGACTTTTGAAACACGCTGTATATAATAGATTCACTTGGTGAAAGTCCAGTCGCTTGAATACTTTTTTCCCACAAGTCTTTGGCGAGTTTTGTATTTTGCGCCAGTGTTGAAATGCTTGACTCCTGTAACCAAATTGAATAAGGTGTTACTCTACAAAAAATGTGACAATTTTATTTGTACAGGTATTCAATTACCGCACAATCTGCCCAGAAGAGACCACTCAATTCTTCAACCTCATGAGCTACAGCCAAATGAATTTGACATTGTGCACCTTCCCAAACCGTCTAAGATTTAAAATAATTATTTTTTACATTCAAATGAAAACGAAACGAAATGGCTTACCCTAGCAAATATTTCCCTTGCCCGGTTTAACCAAGCTCTCCATTTGATTTCATTCGAACTTTTTAAAAGTTCTGTGGCTGTGAAACCAGGAGTACAAGCATTGATGGTAACTTCAGTTATTCCGGCAGCCCGGAAACGACGATTCATTTCCCTTGTCATGAGGACATTGGCCAACTTGGTCCGCGGATAAAGTCCAAGTCCTCCAAAAGATTTCTCTGAGTTTAAATTGTCCAAGTCAAAGGATCTTGCTAGTTTGTGCAAGTTTGAAGAAACCATGACGATCCGGGAATTTCCAGTTTTTCTCATCAAATCTTTACAAGAATACACATATTATTAGATGATAGGTTTTAATTATTTTGATAATTTGACCACAACTTACCCAATAAAATATTTGTGAGAAGAAATGGTCCAAAATGATTTGCAGCAAAATTGGATTCATGTCCATCTGAAGTGATGATTTTCTCTTGAATTGCACCCCCAGCATTATTCACCAGTACGTCCAGTCTTGTTTGTTCCGAAATGAATTTCTTACAAAATTCACGAACAGATTTGAGGGAACCAACGTCAAGTTCCATAAGGGAAATAGTTTGGTTTCCAGTCTCTTTCACAATTTGTTCTAAGTAAAATCAAAAAGTAAAAAAAAAATTGTGAGAAATTTATGTTTTGCATTTTTCATGAAATTTCAAAACATTTTATATAGCGTACCCATTGCTACTTTTCCTTTGTTCAAATTTCGGCAGGCGAGAATAACTTTTGCATTCCTCCTTGCCAATTCTTTAGCAGTTTCAAATCCGAGGCCTGTAATAGTACATCATTCATTATATTTTAAAAAATTAAAAAAGAAGTTTAAGAAATAATATTTTTCGAAATATCGTCTTCCTTACCGGCATTAGCCCCTGTGACAATGACCACTTTTCCATCCAGTCTCTGACTACTACTTGTTTTCCCAATGGAGAGTTTTAAATAAATTTTGAACAAGACCGGACATGCAATGAATATAAGGAACGGCCATGACAGAATTCCATAGCAAAGAGTAATAAAAGTCCCAAATCCAATCAAGACTATGGAAACGGGTTCAAATTCCTTTAACTTGTGTACGAAATCCATGATTCCTTTTCAGAATTTGATTTAGTCACAACTCCTTCTCCTTGTCTGGTAAAATAGAAATGGCAAATCCAGGTTCGCCTTTGCATACAGAATACACACATCATATAACATAATAAAGCGCATGACCATGAGAAGGCAAGTTTCAAGTACTGTACGTTTCTTCATTAACAATAATTGCCATTCATTATTTTACACATAGAGCTTGAAATAATGTGGAAAAAACGACCTTGTTCAGAAATATTCACATTATAACTCGTGTTTTATGTTTTAGTCAGTTTTTCGTATTAAAGTCTGAATCCATGCAAAATAGTCAAGGACAGTGGATTCGGGACTGACTGATGTGTACACACACACACACATGCAGAAACACATTCTCCCACGCTCACAGTACACGGAGAATTATGCATTGTCTGTATCATTATGATGCAATGTTTTAATTCTCCATAGCATGCACTAATGCACGATACAAACCGGTTCGTATTTTTTATTTACGTAATAGAAGCCAGCCTCCAATAGACGCCGAGAGAAGCCGGTGTAAAATTCAGATTTTTTTAAATAGATGCCCGTGCTTCTATTGGAAGGAATACGGTAATGGTGTCCATGTTGAAATGCACTGTAATGTACTGGATGCAAAAACCACTATATTAATTACTGTATTTTAACTTGAATTGTTTCTCTTTGCCCAATTGTATAAGAGTATACAATTTTTTTAAATCTTTGGTGTAATTTCGTGAGAGTTATTAGTTCAATTTTGCGTTCAATAGCGTTTTTGTTTGTTGTTTTTTTGGAAAACGTACATACAGGGTGTCCCAAAGAAAGCGCACCATTGTTTAATTATATGTTGCTGTAATTACAAGAATGTATGTTACGGTCAGGTTGGAATTTTTGATAAAAGAATTTATTTTATTAACGTAAAACACAGACTTAGTTTATTAACTTGAACCATAAATTAGTTTTATGGATGAGTTCCACTGTCCCAATGATTTTTATTTTGATGATCTCCATCCATAAAATAAAATATTAGAATGTATCAGTAATTCCAACCTGACCGTAACATAAACCCTTGTAAATACGTAAAGATATAATCAAACAATGGTGCGCTTTTTCTGGGACACCCTGTACATGGTGTTGTCTGTGAATTGAATATAAAGATAAAATTATACGGGGTTTTGTTGTGTCAAAATAATTCACCGCTTGCCTTTATTTCTCTATGTCAAAGTCCGGGAACTAAACCAAGCGCAGCGTCCTAAACGTCGCTCCAGTTCATGCTCCAAATATGAATTTTGTCTTTTGAGATATTATGAAATAGTGCGGTCGGGGCAGATAAAATACAATTAAGTCCAAATTAATTCAATAATTCATTTCTCTGAACGATCAATCATTCAGGAAATGGGGAGTTTGGCGGAAGTGAGACCTGGTTCAGACAACCCGGTAACTTTCAACTTCGAAATCATTTTCTATTTTCATATATTTGTAAATAAAAAATAAAAATAGAATTGAATTGAATATTTAATTATGTGATCAGATGGACCAACCAGCCATGAACTACAAATTCAGTCCGGATGAACTCCGAGCCCTCAAGGAGTGCAACCGTGAGAGTTTCTATTACCGCTGTTTCCCCATGGGGGCCTTCATGGGCACTGGCACCTATTTTGCGGTCAAAGCAGGTCAGTCCTCAACAATTTATTTTTAATCATTCTTTAGTTGTTTTCAGAGCAATAGATAAACGGGAAATACATATTTGGTTCAAAAATGGACTGTTTTTTTATGTAAATCATATTTTATTGGTTTAAATCCGACTGAATAAAATTTTTCAGCTTGAATTCAAACTTTTTTAATTTAAAACTAATAACCTCAATCTTAGTCATAAAATAAAATAAAAAATTTAAATTAATAAAATTATTAACTGCTAATCTACTTTTTTTAAATAATTGAATTGATTATGGATTTTGTTTTGTTGATTTTTCCTCCCTGGGTCAGGTTACCTGTCACCCAGTCCTCGTTACGGAGCACTTCCGAAGGTTTTTGCGGCCGTGACGGTTGGATACTTCCTCGGCAAATTTTCGTATCAACAGAAATGCGTGGAGAAATTGATGCAGATACCAAACAGTCAATTGGCGGAGCAGTTAAGGAGGCAAAGGGGTCGCGGGAGGACGGTATTTCAACAGGACCAAGTGTGAGTTCAAAAATTTACTTTTTTCAATAATTTTGAAAATATGGAAAATTAATGAGGGTAGTGAATGGAGTCCTGGTCCAGCAATCGTTTAAATATTGATATTCTTGGGTTCGGACGTTTTTTATGATATTTCAAAAATATTAAATTCTTTGAAAATAAACCTTATAATTTTTGTGATTGGATTTGACAGACTGATGGTAGAAGATCCTGTTTTGGGGACGACGAAAGACTCGGGGGACACGTCGTCCGCGGATTTCACGGATGTCGGGGACACTCGGCCCATGAATGCCTTCGACTCGGACTCCTCTGTCTTCGGAGGCGTGGACTACGCTGAGAACGAGACACAGATGAAGGAGGACACTCTCCCGCCCACTCCACCGCAGTTCACGACCTCTTACGACAATCTGAGGAAACAGAACAGAGATGGCTTTGAGATGGCACGCGCCCAACACATCAGGGACAGTTTGGAGGCTCAGGCCAAGTACGTTTTTTTTTATTTAATTCTAAACTTTTTTGTCTATAAATTTTTTTGCGAATTTTGATTTTTTTCTATAAATTTTATGTCTTTTTGTGAATTATAATTTTGTTCTTTGAAGAAGACCGTACAATCTAATGGAAATTACCGCCCTGTTGGAATTCCCTGCATTTTTGATGCAACAACTTATGTGATGGTGCTGCACTGAAAAGTCTGGCGGTTTGGCCGATAGAAAAGCACAGGTTAGGAAGGGATGTATTACACGTGAGGGCTCGGTTCTGTGCCACCCTTGCCGCACTCTTTATTTCTAACAACAAAACTGTTAGACATTTGGGGCGAGGACTTTCACAAAAGTTGTTGAGGGGGTCGAGGGCTCCAACATATCAAAAATGCAGCGGATTCCCAAAGCGCCCTTAATTTAATTTTGTTTGGACATGTACGGTATTATTTCAATTTTTTATTCACGAATTTCAATTTATTTCTCTAAATTAACTTCTGTCTCCGTAAATATTAATTTTTAAAGTTTCTTTTGCGAATTTCATTTACATTAGTCTTGCTTTTATTTTAATTAATTTACCTGAATTCAATCTATTCGTGAACATAATTTTTTTTTGTGAATTTTGATCTTAATATTTTTACCTACAGCTTTGTTTTATGATATTTTTTTTATTTTTTTCAAGAATGTAAATGTTTGTTCTTGTCCACAGCGCCCAACGGAGAGCCGGGAGTGTTGGGAGTGTTGGACAATCAACAGGGACACCGACTCAGAGGAAAGGAAAGAACATTTACGGGGATGACTGGGATGACAATGTGAAGTGAAAGTGAAGTGAAGTGAAGTGGATTTAGTTAGTCATACGCTTCCACATTAATTGTATAATTTGAAATTACAATAAATCCGTGTCTTTAGTCCACTCCTCCCATTCAAATTTCCAACTTCATTTCCACCTTTATCAATTGTTTTTTTCAAATGAATTTCAAGTTTTTTTTTATTTCAAAATATTCTCGCAGTCACCAAAAATGCTAAGTTTTTATTTGACTTTAAGTACAGGGTGGCACGTAACCTTTGTCCCCACCCCCTGGCCAGAGCAATCCGGGAGAGTCGGACAAAATGTGAGATGTACATTTTGTAGAGAATCTCATGAAGAATCTAGAGAGCTATTCTGCTTGAAAATCCGTTTAGTGTAGTAGCGCTGACAAGCGCTTAAGCAAGAGTCGGCATGAAAAAACGGATTTTTCAACGGCAATTTGACAAAAACACGCCCAAACTAATTTTTTTGGAAAAGTCTGCCAATGCAGGCTATTTTGCAATATTTTTATGCAATTTTAAAAATTATGATTGACTGGTTTGGAGAAAGTGGATTTTTCGCTTGCAGGGCATTTCGGTGACAAAAATCAGATTTTCTCATCCACATACACTGTAAGCGAAAAATCGACTTTCTATATAGGTCCAACAATATTTCAAAAATTGCATAAAAATTTCGCAGAAAAGATAGCATCGACAAATTTTTCGAAAAGAATTATCGAAAAATTTGTTTTTTCATACCTATTTTTACTTAAGCGCTCGTCAGCACCGCTATGCGCAACGGATTTTCAAGCGGATTGGCTTCCTAGATCCCTCAAGATTTTTTAAAAATCTGTATCTCACATATTGTCCGTCTCTCCCATTGTTCTGACCTGGGGGAGTGGGGGCAAAGGTTACGTACCACCCTGTATGTGAATGAATGAATGAAGAGTAGACCCATAGAGTTTAAAAAAATCTCAACTTTTTATTTTGAATGGAATGCATGATTTATTTTGAGATGGATTCTAGAGAAGAAACCAGGAAGGAGAAAGAGAAGGGAAGTCAGCCAACGAGGTTGAGAGCGCCACCCACGATGGCTATGATGACGAGGAGACATGGGTTGATGTAGTTGAGGTAATCCTGGAACGTAGAGATTGGTGCTGGACACGTATTCGTCTGGAATCAAATCAAATCAAACCATTCATTAATCAAAGACCAGATCTGATTGGATTGTTAAGAGTTTTTGTTTTTTACCGTAGCATCTGCTCCACACACACAACGAATATTTGCAAAGTCACATGTTCCATTAACGGCCCCATGATTGCACTGACAATCCACATTGCAAACAAACTGATACGCTACATCCAAAATCCCTATGAAACTTGGTCGGCATTGTAAGCTGGTCGAATTTCCGGCATCTTGTGAAAACATTTAATTAGTGATTTAGTTCTTTAATTCAATTGAGCAAGTCCTATAGTCCTTACGTGTCACTTGGCCGCATCTGCAATAGTCGGAGTCATCGCACTCTCCGCCCGCCGCCCCATGCTGATTAATGCAGTCTGCGTCACAGGGCACGATTCCGGGAAACTGATCCGCGTCGTTGTACGGACATTGCACGTATGGAAAACCATCTAGAATGTCAAGAATTTTGACTTAGAACCATCCACAAAAAATGCCGTACTTACCTTACGTTTTTGACTTTTAATCGTATAAATATTTGGGATATGAATCTTACTTCCATTAACGGATACGACACAAATGGAGACGACGACCAAGAATTTCAACATGTTGAGCTTTTATGGCCGATTTTCAAGAAAGTAAGAACTGAACTGAATATCCGAATAATTTGTATGGCTCTCGATCGTCCAAGTTATCCGTATTTATAGTGGAGGAATAGTCCATAAAACGCAGGCATGTTTCTTACAGGCAATCGGTCAGACCTCTGCATATAATTCTACTAATATATTCCAATTTGCCAGCACTTACGCATTTCAAGCCAAGGGTCGATGACCATTTGTCTGGAATGTGTATTTATTAATAAATCTCAACTTTAATCAAACTGCGTCGTAGTTTCAAAAAATTAATTCATTTCGAAGGAAAATTGCACACCTTTCCTAATAAGTTATACTATTCCTTGAATTACGGTCATTCCCTCCATAGATTTCTATATTCATTCCGAAAAGACTTAGCCCTGAGCTCTGCATTCGTCATTCCTGGTTGTGTGTGGGTGAGTGGATGAGTGGATTTGTGTGCATGTCATTCAGATTTCTAATCCCCCGCCCTGTCCGCTCATTAATACATTGAATAAGTTTTGGCCTTTCGCTTTACGCGGTTTATTTGTTTTCGGTTTACACTGGATAATGGAAGAAGACTCGCTGTCCACGCATTAATTTCTGTACCCTTTGGTTTCTCTTTCTATTTTGCATAACCATTTCTCATTCTCTAATTTAATTCAAATACGAGTCATAGAATATTCCATTAATAATTTGTCTGGAGAGTTTGGACGGAGGAAAGGATGAGCCGAATCATTAATTCATTGGGACAGGTCTCGCTCCAAAATTATATTAGATTATGCAGATTGTCTGGAGTCTAGACGCGCGTCTTGTACGAATGTCTACTATTAATATTTCTATGCCACGCTCGGGTGTAAATTGGCATGTATTACATAGGAATGACTCAAAATGGCCAAAGTTCAATTTTTGTATTTTTTTTTACTAAATGTACAAATCGTCATAAAAAATCACGTCAATATGATTTCAGTTTGAGTATTGAAGAATGACTAATTAGATGTAATTATTTGCTAGACAAATAAAAATTTAGTGACATAGTATTTGGATTAATTTGATTATGTGTACAAAACATATTGGAACAACGTATTCTTTTTTTTTAATTATGTTAGAAATTATGATTATGATGATTCTTCGTCGGCGTCGTCACGTCGTTGTCTGTTCCAGGAATGACCGACAGTGTGCTGATAGTCCGTGAGTCCCTCTCCAATGACCCGGAGTGGCTTGGATGGGTCAGGGGTGACTGTAGGACAATTGGCCTTGACTTGGATCTCCTGGACTTTCTCACAGAATTGGAATCGAATGGAAGGGAGCTCCACGGGTTTATCGATTCGATTCACTGTCACATCCACAATGTTGGCGATTCTGACTGGCACTGGGACTTCCTTCACTTCCGGCGTGTACTTTTTCTGGATGACGGTCTTCGGGACTGGACGTTTGACTGGGGCGGGCACTTGACGGACATGTTGGACGTAGATCGGCTTCGCTTTGGTCTGCACTTGTGGGATGAGCTTCACGCGATCCAATCTCTTCACCACCACGTTCTCCCTCACTCGAGGCACTCGGACAGTCACGATTTTCTCTACCTGTATTCAAATTAATTAATGATTGAACCGTTTGTTTCAATAGACTCTAACATAAAGCAATGTAAGTCTGAGTCTCGGTACCGTGAATGCAAAGGCAAGCATCATATTCTCTTGTATAAATCAAGTGAAGATTCTCATCCCGTGCAAAGCTCTCAATGCCCCTAATGTTAAAATCTGACCTCAAAGTGCCCCTAATGTTAATATGTAAATGAATGAGTGGAGTACCTCTCTGATCCTCGGTTCGACCCGAACTTCCTTATCTTGAAGTGGAACGACGATTGGACACGGGTTATCCCGAACATCGAAATCCGTGACAACTTGGACTGGTTTGGCCTCCCATCGAATCTGATAGTCGATGGTTGGAATCGGAACTTCCTTCGGAACATTTTCATCACGGACTTCCAATTCGGACACACATTGCGTGGTCGGTCGACATGGATTGCACCCTATGGTCGGGTACTCTCTCTGTGGGGATGGGAAAGCTACTGCTGGAGGATTGTACCCGTAACCCCGAGCGGACACCACGAGGACAAACAGATGCGCAAAAATAATAAATTTCAGGAAAGATCGCATCTTTAATTTAATTTTGAACGAAAATCAGAATCAAATTAAACCAGTGGAGTAATATAATCCGATTTTCTATGGGAATCAATAATGTGGACTATTCTTCTACGAATTGAAAATCCAGACTGTTTGGTTCTGGCCAATTTCAGCGATTTATTCTATAAAGTCGATTGACTGACTCAGAACAGGTGCTAGGTGGTCAATGAAACAAAGAATGACTGGGGATGTTTGGTTGACAAGGGAATCCAATCCAGTGTTAATGGTCTGTATCTAAAACACTTTAAGGGAACTCATTTTTTCGGCTTTTTAGCTTACAGGCCATAAAAATTCGGTCTTCTAACCCACAGATATAAACTCCATAATATATCCTGATTTATGACATGAACTGAACCAAATTCATGAAAACTTAATGCGCGTACGGTGAGGTTTCTTCCCTTGTCAAAGAAATTCCCATACATTTATGAGTGTGAATTGTGATGAAATAAGGATGGTTTTGAAAGGAGTAGTCGAAGTCGGAGTCCTTGAATTAAAACTTGAGACCATTTTAGTACGGAATGGACTGAAAGTGTAAGTGAATGAGAGTGAACACGCGAGGGAATGTTTGGAAGAAAGCGGAGGTGTTAATCACAAAAAAATAAGAATAAAAATAAAAAGTTGTATTTCCTTAATATCAGTATCTCACTCACTCACTCCACGTACGTTCCCCTTAATTGGACTCACTCAAGTTCACTACACCTCCGCAATTATAACGCAGGTACAGTGCGGTTCATATGCATTGACCGTCACTAGTCCGGTCCGGCCGTGGTAAAAAAAAACTTCAGAAAATTTAAGAAAAAATATACCGGTAAAAAGTGGTTGGAATTGCATGATTCGTGAAGATCTGCAATAAAAAAATTTGACTTAGAAAATTTTTAGCTGGTCCCCCTTCAAGGAACCCAAACCCTCCCACTCTTAAAATCAGATTTTCATTTACTTAAGGGTTACTCAAAGCCATTCAATATTTGTGGGCTAAATTTGCTCAACAAAATAATTGTTTGACTCGTAAATCCATAGAGAAGTTTCAAAATTTTAGAACAAAATTGTTTTGAACCACCCTGTATAGGCTACAAACGTTGGGATGTTCCCGTTTCGTCATAATATTACGTTACACGTTGTTTGTTAAATTGTTGACTTAATGATAAAAAATAATTGACATAACTGTTGTATAAGGACATGAGGTGATGAGGAAAGGCTTGAGTCTCGTTATGAGTGATTACATTGGGTTAAGTCGTGTCAATCGCTTCGTTCTTGGCCTACTCCCCGCTGAGCTGTGTGTGATGTGATTCCACTAATTAAAAAAATCCAAAGACACAAAATTGGAAAACTATGCGTAGGAGGGTGGGATTGGGTCATCTAACCTTGTCACTCAATTCCTAATAAAAATAACAAATCTCATCTCACATCCAATGTGTAGGTCGCACTCTTCAGTTCCACGTAGGGTGGAATACATTACTACGGCATTCCTAATGTGTAGAGTCCACATTGCAACTATTTCACCAAGGGTTTCTCTTATGGTTCCACAAACAAAATACGTGTAGTACATATTAGCTACCCTGTGCACTACCATTTCTAGTCATGCTTTTCTCTCACTTTGTCTCCAAACTCGTCCGCCTATTCTAAAAATGCGTCTGGAATATTACATCTCTAACTTTATGATTAAATTCAGTTGTTCTTTGGAATTTGAGCCCAATGGTTTGATTGGAATCGATTGTGCCAAATATTATCGACTTGAGAATGGCGGGACGAGGATTCCTTCTCATTTGTATTTCCTCGGGTATCTTCGGATCCACCCTTGGCAGTTACTCTCCTTACTCCACACTCACTGACTCTGCGTATTACCCGATCGCAACGCCACCACCTCATCCGGCAGGGAAATTAATCAATGACTTGATCGGAAACTGTTCCTGTCCTGCTATGAAGACTGCGTGTGGCCCTACCGTCGTTTATCGCAAGGTTACAAACATCGTTCAAGTCCCTGGAGAATCTCGTCCCATTTACTTGACAAGGGAGAAACTCCAGGAAATCCCCATCAGGGAGACGGTTCCATTGGACAAAGACTTTGTTCAGGTAATCTTTGGAATGTCATACACGCCCCGGGCTCAATTCCTAGTCTTATTAAACTATACGAGGGACGTTCAATATATTTTGCCGCACGACAATATATATTGAACCCCCCTCATAATATTTTTATTGGCAGACTCAAAAGCAATCAGCTCGAATCATTCCACAACCCGTGGAACTGATCAAAGAAGTGTTGAGAGAGGTGATTGAGTACTACGATGTGGTCGTGGATCGGATTCAAATCGAGTACGTGGACGTCGAGGAACGAGTTTTCCTGGAATTGGAAGAAGCAGACATTCGGGAAGAATGGGTGGATGAACCCGTCCCTGTGGAACTCAAGGAAGAGACGTTAAATGTGGTTCAGGAATTCGAGAGGATTTGGTTGAGTCATGAAATTCCAAATCAAATCAATGACACGATTCCAGTCCAACAGAATGTCTTTGATGTTCGTCCCGTCACCAGAGAGAAGGAGGAGCGAATTGACTGTGACAATTATCGAATCGTCAAAATCCCACGTGATGATTGTCAACAGGCAAGAACACCGAATGGATACCTCCCACCAGAGTAAATTATATTCGTGTGTTGGAGGATTCGACAAAAAAATAATACAAATGGACGTTCAACATGTTCGGAAATGAAGATAAAAATACTCAATAATATGTTCTCAAAAAAGTTTAATGCAATAATTTTTTTTCATTTTTTTTATGAATTTTGACGATATTAAAAGTAGTGGGACTAATGACTAATTATCTATGTATCTTTTGTAGGTTCATAATTTATGTATGCATCCGAACTTCATTGACAGACTATCATATTAACGTTGGAGACTACATTCTGTCCGAACTCTTCATTTGTCAATCAAAAATATTGCATTTTAGATGCACTGCGAAATTCGACAGTAAACATTCATTTCTCATAAAGGAACCAAATTATGTGGAGTCGGGCAAAAAATGATATGCATAATTTGTAGAGAATCTTATGAAGTATGTAGGGAGCTATTCCACTTTAAAATCCATTCCGCCGTGCGGCTGACAAGTGCCTAGACAAAATTGACATACGCGCACTCTCAAAAGTCGGATTTGTGAGCGGATTCTTGACAAAAGTACTTTCTAATATTATTATGTTGTTCTTTGTTTTATATTTTTAAGTACTCTTAGAACGGTTTGGAGAAAGTCGATTATGCGCTTGCAAATAAGACTAAGTTAGAGAAAAAAGCCCACGATACTAATTTGGGGTCTAATAAAGGTCTAATTTGAAATGAAAATATCAACTTTCTGCATCGCCTCAATCAAATATTGACTGTACCCGAGTCCAGATAGAAGAATCCACATGTACATCTAAATTATTATATCAATAAAGATTTTAGCTAAATGTTGTCAGGCTAATTTGATAAAAGTGTGTTAGGTCACATGTCTTGCCATTTTGCCAAAAATATGACTAATGCGTAATGGCACTTACAACGGCGACTAAATCAATTGGAGTCGGTAAAAAATGAGGTGCGGGTTTTATAAAGTATATTATGGAGGATCTAAGAAACTATTCCGTTTGAAACGTTTATGAGGTGGGTGTGACTCAAAGTAGATTTTCAAAGAAATCAATAGGCATTGAGAAAGCCTTACCTTAAAATGCAATGCATGGTGCGGCCGACAAGTGTCTATTATAGATAAGAATTACCATGAAAAGACTCCCAAAAATCGGATTTTTTGAGCGATTTTTTGACAATAGTACTTCCAAATAAGTTGGCCTGTGTTTTATACTTCCAAGCATTCTTGAAATTTTTATTTGACCGGTTTGGAGATAGTCGATTTTGGACTGGCGAAGACTCATTTGGAGGAAAAAAGAAGAGGTACTTCATTTTGAAGTCAAAATCCACTTTCTGCAATTCGGTCTAACACAATTTTAGATTAGAAAATGGTTCGAAACATAGCAACATTAAGTTAGTATCGACAGATTGTTCTAAAATACTTTTTGGTCGTGTCTATGAAATTACCATTCAAAAATGCTACTTTTAGGGGTCATTTCAAGCCAATTTTGACTTAGGCATTTGTCAGCGTCGCTACATGCAACGGTTTTTCAATCGGAGTAGAACCTCCTTAACCACAAAATGCCTATGCCTATGTTAACTGTTTGATCGACTACCTCTGATATTCTGATTGGACTGTCTAGGGTTAAATTTATATGCCTCGGCCGCGGAGCTCAGTGGTTACGTACCACCCTGTAAGTTCACAAAGGGCAAGACGTGTGAAAATTCTAAATACATAATATCATGTTATGGTTGTCCAGTTTGTCAATCCAATAACGGATACTCTTTGAACGTGTTGACTTGAGGAACTTGTAGACAGAATCATTTTAAACCACCCCATGCAAGAAGGAAGAGTTATATTTATTTTGACCCATGATTTGTTGCTCATCTCATATGATTCGAAAACTCGTAATCTCCGTAGCTGATTGTATTATGAGAAATGAAGAATTAATTGTCCTATGAATCGTTAGATTGAGCGAGTGCGTGAAGTCATGTCAATCGCTCTTGGCCTATTTTTCTACCCAGAGTCTAATCCAATTTCACTAATTGTAACTGTAAACATTTAATGATGTAGTTAGGTTTCAAGGAACATAGAGCTGGATTCATGGGAATAAATTCGGTCATATCTACGGAATCTAACCTTCTCCTTCCCATGGACTCAATTTTTATTGTTTCCTTATTGCGCACATGAAGTCTAGACCGGAGTTCCATTCACACACATTTACTACATGGTGACAAGTACGTATGAGAGACATGCACGGATCAACTTGGAATTCAGGGATGGAAATTCGAAAAAATAATTCGGATACGGATTCGAATTTTTTATTTTAATTATTTTTTTACGATTTTGAATTCGAATTCGATGTCGAAAATTCGGATTTCGATATTGCGATTCCGATTCGAATTATGAAAATTTCGGATTCGAATTCCGATAATTAGAATTCGAATGATTTTTTTCCGATTTAAATTTTCGAATTTAAAAATCGGAAAATATTCGGATTCGAATTACGATTCGGATTCCGATTCGAATACTCGTTTTTAAGATTTTTCATTTTGATTAATGAAACTCGAATATTGTAGATTAAAAATTTGACAGGGGAAATTTCTGGTGACAGTAGCAACAAAAGTGTATAACTATTTAAATGATCCACCGTGCTTCCTATCAAATTAGTCAACATGACGTGCATATGAACCTGAGAACAATCTTTAAACCGAGATTTGAGGGACTCGTAAACATAAAACACGCCAGAGCAGATTCTAACAAAATGATCGGAAATCTTGATACCAGTATACATATTCCCGGAGAAATCCGAAAATAACTCGGCAGAATTGAGAGAACAGACTTCAAACTATCAATTGTTATGCTTCCTGGATGTTGTCGCAGAGAACTTTTCATATCTCGTTCCGTTCTGCGTTCAATTCTCCTACACACCGTGCACACATTGGACGGATTTTTCATTGTGGAATCAGAATCGGAAAACAACAAAAATTATGAATTCCGATTCCGATTTGAATTATTTTCAAATTCGGATTTCAATTCTATTTCTGATTTGAATTATTTTTAAATTCGAATTCGAATTCCGATTCCAATGTTTCTGAATACGGATACGGATTCTAATTTCGGATTTATAAATACGAATTCGAATTCGGATACCAATTCCAATTGTCGTCAAAATACCGATTTTATTCCGATTCGAATTTCCATCAATGTTGGAATTATATAGACAAATATGTGTCAACTCAAATAATTTACAGAATATAGTCGGGAATTACTTATATTTACTTGTTTCATTAGTTCTCCTTTGCTAAACCCATGCCCGAGCTGCGGTCGCTTGAGAGATGACGGTGATAGTATATAATATCCACCCCGTGCACTAGCATTTATTTTTTAGTCATGATTTTCCCACAGTATTTGCCTTCAAACTAGTCCGTTCTACTCTGTGAATCTACACTGTCATCATAAATTCAGTTGTTCTTTATAATTCGAACGGAACGGTTGATTGGAATTCAATTGAATCAAGTCAAAGATTGAAGTTTATATTCAGAATGGCAATGGCAGGATTAGTGTTCCTACTCCTGTGCACATCTTCTGATATTCTTGGATCTGCCCTTGCGGATTCTGCATATTATCCAATCCCAACCCCACAACCTCATCCTGCTAGTAAATTAATTAGTGAGTTAATTGGGAATTGTTCCTGTCCTGCCATGAAGACCACTTGTGCACCTATTGTCGTTTATCGCAAGAATACAAACATTGTTCAAGTCCCAGGAGAAATTCGTCCCATCTATTTGATGAGGGAAAAACTCCAGGAAATCCCCATCAAGGAAACAGTTCAGTTGGACAAATGCTTTATTCAGGTAATCAGAGTACGGCATTATTTGGCACATTTCAAGGGAAAGGAAGCTGCACTCTAATTCATTCTTCTCTATATTTAGCCTCAACAACTTCCAGTCGAAATCTCCCCACAACCCGTGGAACTGATCAAAGAAGTGTTGAGAGAGGTGATTGAGTACTACGATGTGGTCGTGGATCGGATTCAAATCGAGTACGTGGACGTCGAGGAACGAGTATTCCTGGAATTGGAAGAAGCGGACATTCGGGAAGAATGGGTGGATGAACCCGTCCCTGTGGAACTCAAGGAAGAGACGTTGAATGTGGTTCAGGAATTCGAGCGGATTTCCTTGATTCATGAAATTCCAAATCAAATCAATGACACGATTCCAGTCCAACAGAATGTATTCGACATTCGTCCCGTCGCCAGAGAGAAGGAGGAGCGAATTGATTGTGACAATTATCGCATCGTCAAAATCCCACGAGACGATTGTCAACAGCCAAGAACACCAAATGGGTACCTCCCACCAGAATAACATTTCCTTTCTACTACATAAATCGGGGTGTTTGTAATTTTTCCACTGAATATGGAGTTTTCTTCGTTCAAATAACAGTTAATTAAGTTCTCCAATGAAATTCTACAATTCAATTATATTGACGACATTAAAAGAAACATACGTTGCAACTTCATGATTTACTTTTACGGCATTACCTAAAATGAATTAAGCAGAATGGACTTTTTGTTACTGGAATCAAATATCATCCATAGATGATGTCCGACACCGGCAGCCTTACTTTTGATTCGATGAAAGCAGAAAGTAGGACATTCGAACAGACAATTTAAAATTATTGAGGAATTCTATAAACTGTGTCACCTCCTATAATCGGAGTTTACTCGACGAAGTGATCTTGTAATTTGTGAACAAAGTCGTCGACAAGGTTGGCGACCTTCCTCTCAATGTCTGTCATTTGTTTAGCACAAGATGATCTGCCCGGAGTGCGTTGCTCAAAAGCTGGAAAGTTAGGTATTTATTTGTTCTGCAATTTGTACAGCTAACAATCACAAATAAATGTGGAAATTACAAAGCTATAATCTACGTTGGAAAATTATGTACACGATATTAGAGGTATGCTTGATTTTTAGCACGTATCCACCCGAGTTGGATCCGGAAATGAGATAGAATTAATGGTTTCGGTCGTGTGAACATTGTTTGGAGTCAGTTTAAAAATAGTCACAATTATGACTGGCCTTCGTGACTGGTGAGATGAAAGCGTGTCTGTTAATTGTCGGTGTGTTAAAGATTGTTTATCAGCACTTCACGTACGCACTTCTCCCGTCATGACTGACACAATGCGATGAGAGGAATACACATATTGAGATTAGCTTAATTCCTTTATATTCCACATACTTTGAGTACAACCCTCAACACTTCCTATCTCAGCTCAATTTTGTACTAACATGCAGATCCACTCAGCTTATTCCTCATTTTTTCCCTGCTTTTGTCTAAAATTAGTTTTTGAGCCCAAATCTCACTTTGTTTCTACCTTACCAATGCCCCTGCTCGTCATCCAACCAAAGCCCGAACGATTTTAGATAATACTATAACGTTCAAATTCTCGGATTTTTATTAAAACAAAATCTCATTTGAAGGTGAGACAATCAGGTAATTCCTTGTGAAAACCTGCGATTTTGTAATAAAAAACATATAGGTTGATTGGATTTATGAAGCTGCACATGACAAGCTTGTATTTGTCGCAGCTAATCTAAAGCCACACAAATATATAGACAAGTTTTTTGAGAATAGTCCAATGGGACTGATCGTCTCGACTTGGTTCTCAAACTTTTAGCAGGGTATAGTATATCACATAGGTCTCCTTCGAATTTGGTCCAATATTCCTCCAAAATCAGGTATGAGTTATATCATCTTTTAATTTATTGTTTTACACATTTGAACGATTTTCTGAAGAACCAAATCGGTTTCGTGGGCCTGAGATCACATTTTCGGTGGGTGAAGCTACATACACAGGACTTTTAATAATAAAGTGTTGAGATAATGAATCAATTTTCGTAATTGCTATGAGGAATGCTTTAGAAAACTCAAAGACTCCAAAAACAAACAAACAAAAAAAGAAGAAAGAATTTTGGTCTGATTAATTGTAACCAACGGACCGAGTCTGACAAGGTATAAGCTGATATATGAGGGTCTAGCCTATCCCCGCCATACACTTTTTCACACCTTTTTGGATCCCCTAACATGAAAAAAGTTAAAAATTGTCCGCACAAATGAACTACCTATTTTTGGCCCATCTCTAAAAATTTGGTAAAAAAAATCATGAGGCCCGGCCTATATGAATTTTTTTAATCGTGAGTTAAAGTGCATGTTTTTCATTTCGCGTCATTGTTGAGAGATGCCCCTTGAAAAAATTCGAAATAATATTTTCCGTCATTTTCCCCCCATTTTTCATTGTTTTCCTGTCATTCTCTAACTTTGTCTGCGTGAAAATCCACGAGAAGTTCAAACTCTCCGGACAGAATAGCTTCAGGACGACATCCACATCTCTTCCCTGAAAATGTTGAATGATGTAGAATTTCCCATATTAGGGAAATTTCTGTTCACGTTTGTGTTTCCTAAAAGTTTCATTTTGGTACGGGATTCGTGTATTTTCAAAAAAGTGAGAATTTGAGGGAAGTCGACTTGCTCATTGCCTTACTACGGCTCAAAAGTTGAAGGGTAGACATGCGAATATCATGGTGAAGTCTTTTGTTTTTCAAGTTTTCATTAGTTTTCGGGTAGAAGACCGTTAAGGAACGCAAACGGCAGGAAAACGATGAAACTTTGATTTTATGATTTTTCCGTGATAAGTTGTGCCTGACAAGCGAAGCTCAAGACATGAATAAGGTCGGACCTGCCATTCACTTTTTCGAACCATTTGGGATTCTCTGACAGGAAAACAGTTAAAAGTCGCGTGTACAAATCAAGTACTTTTTTTGGCCTATCTTCGAAAATTTAATTAAAAAAATTCTGAGAAATTCAAAATAATTTTTTTCGTCAAGATCTTGGGTTCCCTTAAGTTCTTTGGTATATCCAATTAAAATCTTGACGAAAAAATAATAATTTAGAATTTTTTCAAAATCGTCAGTAATGCATGTAATGGGCTTCTCTTAACATTGACGCGAAATAAAAAACGCCGGAAATAGCATGCATTTTTACACACGATTTCATTTGTTTTTATAGGGGGACGTCAGCAGGGCCGGACTGGCCATAAGGTCGGTCGGGCGATCGCCCGGTGCGCCCCTATGAATTTAACATTAGGGGCATGGAAGTAATTAAGGCGCCCTTTGTGTTTGCCCTATGCTCCTAATATTAACCGCCCTGGGC
>JAQFYE010002268.1:0-18709 GCA_034694305.1 Protaphorura glebata | reverse complement strand
TAGTCAACTGTCAATGGATACAAAAATCTTACCCTAATCATATTCATGAATAAATACATACATGACTAATTAACAAGCACATATTTTTCCTAGCATGCAACTAAACATACTACAATCATACTACAATAATAAGTCCAAATGACTCAAATGAACTTGGACTTGAACTGAAATGAACCCAAAATGAGTTCATATTATTTGGCTCTTTTATGGCCGATCGTTCACTAATAAATTTGAACAAACTTGATCCGTCCGCTGGACCCGTCTCAAAATACTTCTTGCCAAAATTCTCAAATTCTGGCTAACACCTCTATTCTCAAAATTTGGGGAAACAAATTGCGAGATTCCAAAGTGACTGGTAAGCGCGCGGTCCTTTGTCGGGATCGGCGGCAACGAAGTCACTCTTACGTCCTTTGATTTGTTTTATAATTAATGTGTAAGGGTCAGGGATGTTTCAAATAAAACCTTACGGAATTCCTGATAGTGTTCCACAAAGGTTATTGGATGCCCGGATGAACAGGTGAAAAATCCGATGGATGGAAATACCCGGGGATGTAAAAAGTCCAAAAATCCTAGTGCAGAATGGAGTTGGGCAGGTGAGTTGATACAGGTAACTTAGAACTCGTTAATTTAGTTAATATTTATTTTATTATTTGTTGGAGAAAACTTGAGCAGCGAAATGAAAGAGAACGTTCAGCTTAGCTGGACAAGATTGGAGTGAGTTAAACTCCTGGACTCATTGAAGATGATTCCAGGTCCGAAGCTAAGTAAGGAGTGACTGGTCAAAGTGAATTTTGTCCAGTATCAACCTTTCCCGAATGAATGAAAAATCTGGTTCAAACCAGTAACGCATCCGTTCCAGAAAAACACCTGAGAATGTGTGTGGCCTCAGGCCATTTCTACTTTTCAACAATTCCCCAACCCAGTCCCTTATGTACGCCTAGTCTTTGCTTGGTATTTCCGGCCGATAAGCCCAATACTCAAGTGCATAAATTCTCCAAGATCCTAATTTTTTGCCATTACACGTTTTGTTAAATTCCAATAAAAACGTGGTCAAAACTTGTTACTTTGTAAAGGGGGTGAATAGCTCAAAACCAGATAATCCGTGCAAAGTCATGAAAAAAATGTTTGCGGATCGAAATTTCAAAATTGGTACACGTTCCAGAAATACGAGGAAGTTTAATTTGTTCACTTTAGGTTCCTTGTGACAAATGCCATTATATGACTACGAGAGCTACCACGAATCACAATCTATGCCGGAATTTTTTTTCTCACAATAAGGACGAGAGTAAAAGTGTCCAATCATGCCGCACCCTGATTCTTTATTCCATTCATTTCATGTCGTGAATTCTGAGGTCACATGCGATCCTCAGCGCGTATGTCAACTTAATTCAACGACCTGTCACTTTTAGAGATAATGGGAAAATAAGGTAGAATGAAGTGCTTATTCCAAGTCAAGAATCCGCACTTTGCTAGTCCATTTTTTTGAGGCGCAAAAGAAAATACCAGAATCTACGCAGTTTCCAATATTTCGGAAAATTCTAGCGCAATTATTTCAAACAAACTTCATTGAAGCATCAATAAAAATAGAAAATTCCGTCGTGTTGAAGAGGTTTAATAAAAATACGATAGTCAGTTTTTTTTAAATTTTGGTACATACTGTTTTCAGAATTACACTTTTGTATGGTGTAAATCAGGGTTCATTACCGTTCCGTGTAAAATAAATGACATCCGCTGGAAATATTTCGTAGAGGACTCAAAAGACACCCGAGAAGGACATCCGATTCGGATTGAGTTACTTTTTATACATTTTCCACACAAACACACACTTGTGTCTCAAAAAGGGTACGGCACCCGGACCCTTCATTCATTTCTTCCTTTATTTTTAGAATGAACCCTTAAAATCTTGCATTAAGAGGAAATCCAGTCAGTTGGATTTAGATATTGGAACTAATCCTGGTTTGGTGTGTCTGTGTCATTTGTACACAGTGTGTGACATTTTCTAGGTTCGTTCATAAGCATTTAACTCTTTTCTGGTGAATTAAACGTAGTAAGAAAAAGTGAGATATACATTCATCTAGGATTTATTGAGTTATTAGAGTACAAGGCCCTTGGATACGCAAATTTTCTCAAGGAAATGAATATTTCACTTTTCCCTGTGATAACTGCCTGGTTCAGCAGTAACTAATAGTGGAGTAAATTGTTATGAACCGCCCTGTGTACTTACTTCGTAGTGCTTTGTACGAGAAAGAAACAAAATGATCTCCAGATATTCAAATTCGTGGGTTTTTGTTGCATTCGGACTCGGGACATTATTACAATTTTGCAAATCTCAACACTCCATTTCAATTCCGAGACCTGACCCGTTCAAGAAATGGACACATCATATGAGCATGGGGTTCGGAATGCAGGTCAAATGGGATGCCGACGACAGATATTATTTGACAATGGAAATGAGTGCCCCAACGAGAGGATATGTTGGCATCGGATTCTCTCCAAGTGGTGGAATGGCAGGGGCAGATATTGTACTAGGATGGATTGATTCACGTGGTGTTCCCTCTATAATGGTAAATATAAATTATAGTTAATGATTTGATAATGGTGGGAAATGAACAGTGCAGGGGTATGGTAGTCGGATTTATCTATCTAGTCCTCGGTTCTATTCTTGCCCGATCCATTTTTTTAAATCGTTCACAATATCCTTAGGATTGCCACGCCATTTCCAAAGGACCACCAATTGTAGACTTGCAACAAGACTATGAATTAGTTGCAGCGGAAGAACGTGATAATCTGACCACCATTGTTTTTCGTAGACGATGGGATACCTGCGATGAAAATTACGATATGCGTATTGGGGTAATAGTTTACAGACTTTTCAATTAGGGATAGTAGAGTAACTTCGGGATATGTTATTTGGTTTTACGTGCAACTGGGAACCCATTCTGCGCCCGTTTCTGGTTACTTTTCAGGTATTCACAGAGCGCACGCAGTACATACAATCGTCCATCCTATCTGTTCTGTATTTGAATTGCTGATGAACGCTCAAAAGTTTTTAATATGGAATAGTCGAATATAGTTCTGTAGTAATTACATTTGAGCGGTCATTGGCATTATACCAAATTTAGAACCGATGGACTGTGTTTGTATTAAGTACATGAAACGTCACCAAAATGAGTGGAGAATGGCACGAAAATCTAAATGGCATACCCCGTACTCACTCTACAATCCCTATTTCCTATGAATCAAAAATCGAAATAAAAAAAGATGACTTTATAAGTGGGGACTCCCTTTTTGACAGAATGATACGGTTCGGATGATTTGGGCCTATCATCATGATGACCCTGTGACACGTCCATTTCTTCATCATCACTATCATGGACCAATAACGAGAGGGGTCAAAAGTGTTTACATGAGAACTCGTTCCAGCACAACAAGATTTCCGGATGACCAGTACATGGGAGAACGGAATGTATTGAATTGGGATATAGGAATGAGAAATGTACGTATTTTAAATCTATGCATGTAAATAAATTCGTGGTAATTTACTACGGTAATTTGAGGATCGAGTTGTGAGTCCCGGGCTTTGATCCATCGCGCCCCGGGTTCAATTCCCAGCCGACCCATTTCCCTATTCCTTGTACGGTTAGGTGTTGGTACGGAACTTGGTCCTCAAAGATCTTGGTTAATTTTTGGGACGATTGGCCATCTAGAGTAACTTCTCTCGAGAAGAGTCACCTCGTTGATATCAATTCAGGCTCATGAGCCAAGAATCCGTTCAGCTGATAAAGCGCGAATTTGAACTGAAGAGGTTTAATTGACTTAACAGTAAATCTAACTCTGGCTATTCTTTCAGGTTCGAATTGACGGTCGGAAGACGAGCTACTTTTGTAAAATTATCAAGTTTCCACGTGCGGAGAAAAAACACCACATGATTGGAGTAAGATTTTCCCTAATCAGTTTACGCTATATTTGTATAGGATTTCAATATGAAATGGAAACACGTCAATCAAACAATTAAATGTGTAGGAAACTTCTCTTTAATTCTGACAGTTTCGACCGAACATCACACCCGGAAATGCCGCAAACGTCCATCACATCTCAGTTTATTTCTGCCAACTGCGGTTCAATTCGAAACGGGCTTTCGAGTCGTATTTACAAATGCCGGAACAAGAATGCTATTCTCAATATGCCCCAGCGGACTGGTTGCAGTACTGTTCCACATTTCTGTTTGCTTGGGGAATTGGATCTGACGGTAATTAAATTCCATAATATTAAATGTTGCAGTCAACACTCCATATATCGAACTCACAAAATAAATGTACGTTTAAATAAATTTATTTCAGGAGAAATGCTACCGTCCCACGTCGGAGTCCCGCTGGGGCTCGGGTCATTGGATGACAGTTATTTCAAGTTAGAAGTTCATTATGATAACCCAGGAATGCGAAGCTGTAAGTAAATTCGAAAAGTCCTGAAAGGTCATTTCCATTTTTATTGTGAATGGGTACGTAGTGCTTTCAAATTTTATGCAAAAATAAATGTCTAATTTGATGTTTCATTGAATCTTCGTGTAGTCATGGATAGCTCTGGAATACGAATATTTTACACGGAGAATTTGAGGAGATATGACGCGTCAACTTTATTTCTTGGCCACCGCGTGACGCCATTTCAAATGATACCGCAATCTCAACCCAATTTTAAAACGTTCAGTTTCTGTTCCAGTGAGTGCACCCAACAGGTACAAATTGTCTTCAAAAGTAAATTATAAAGGGTGGTTTATAACTATTTAGAGAATGAAAAAACTCAGGTCTGAATATCTGGGGCGGGGACAACAGATTATGAACCACGCTGTATAATAAATGTAAACTGGTTTTTCTCAAAATCAAAATTCGAAAATGTAAATTTCAAACTTTGTCGGCAGGGAATACAGCAATCCGGATTGAAGATTATCAGCGTTTTGCTGCATGGACATTTGGCTGCAAAAGGCGTTCGACTTCGTCATATTCGAAATAACAAGGAATTGCCACCGATCGCCGAGGTAGATTTTATTTTCCCATTTTTACGGGTTTCGGTTTTTTTTCGGATCATATTTTTGATTTTTACGTTGTGTGAGCTATGATTATTGATGACTATAATAAAATTACATCCAATCCAATCCAATCCAATCCAATCGGTAATTCTTAATTGAAATTCCGAATTTCAGGACAACAAGTATGATTTTAAGTACCAGCAATTTCGGGTTCTCCCAAGTGAGGTCAATATTCTACCCGGTGATGAATTGATTGTAGAGTGCATCTACGACACTTCCCAACGTGATAGAATGACATTCGTAAGTTTCTGTACAATTTTGAGAGAAATTTGTATCAAAATCAGTACTATCGCGGTATGGATACATTTAAAATTATTTTTTAAATTCTAGGGAGGATTTTCATTCCAAGAAGAAATGTGTCAGGCGATTGTGTTGTACTACCCTCGGACTAATTTGACGGACTGTCGCAGCCAACCGGAATTCTATTCATTTTTCAATGCCTTTGGAATTAATAATGTAACTGGAGAGTTACTTCGAAAATTTGATTTGCCTAATGATGGTCCACCTCGACAACTCCATCTGCAGGGGATTCAGCAACCACTGCCTCCTATGGATCAAAATTTGTAAGTACATTCGCTTCATCGTCGGTATAAATATTATAACACTGGGTACTTTGGATTGAGAGACATATCGTCGGATAACTTGTAGAAACTTCACCCTCTGCAAGTTGGCCCCCCTTTTGTACAAGCTAAATATTTATTTGATGAATTCTTTAGCGGAAACGTTGAAATTTTACCACCGGACAACTCATTTCTTATGATTGGTGGACCTGAGATGGAATCCGAGAATCCATTCGATTATTTGCAAATCACAAATCCGTTCCATCGTGATGGAATGTCTGTTGGAGAATATCTGAGAAGAATGAATTGGAAAGACGACAAAATGGTTAGGAGATTGGAAGATTCTTGGAAAAATGGATACCACTACATGTATTGTGGACAAAGTGGTCAACGACGAATTCCCGTCAAGGTTAGTAAACAGAAGGACGTTACCATATTTGGGTCACTCTGTGTAATTTAAAACAAATTGTATACTTTCACGGTTCTTTCATTATGCATGATAAAAATATTTCTAATCACAGAGGCGCCGTACAATCACTTGTCCAGTTGGATACGAATATTTTTTTTGGAAATCAACTTAAATTTCAATAGAATTTTGAAATATTTATTTCTAGAGTCGAATGGTACAATTTCCGGTGTTTGAAAAATACCAGGACTATGGAAGACCAGAATGTCGGTTCGGACGAGACTCACGTAGTTCATCAGAGCTTAGGATTTCTGTTTCCGCTTATGTTGGCGGATTAATATTAATAAACATTCTTTTGAATTAGAATTCCCGTGATGTGTAAAGTACTTGTTTTAAATTGTACACTGTAGCAGTAGTTCTAGCCAACTTAACTTGACAACAGTGTCTTACTACGTACGCTCATACTGTCCAACGTACGGTCTTATTATAAAACTGGTGACTACTATTGTGGAGACCAGTGTCACCGGTAAACATTTCTGGCACCGCACCGCCATCACTTTGAGGCTGAAACAAGAGCCGAACCACCTCCTGCGGGACTCTAATGCAAAATTTTCCTTACAGTATGAGCTTACTTGGAAGGGACGTTGTTAAAGTATGTTGATGATAGCTTACTAAAATATTACCAAATGAATATTTATCATGTCTTTCCTCTTTCTTAAATAAAATTATCACCATGGTACGATATTTCAACTAAAATTATTGTCGACAAGGTAAATATCCAAACAAGTTGCGCCTTTTTAATATATCCTGATTGTTCTGAAACTCAATGAAAGTTTCAAATGTGTTAATTTCAAGCGGTGCGGCGTTAAAATTTTGTGATACTATAGAAAATGAAGTGGAGAAGGAATAATCGCTCAAGACGTTTGAGCGTAGTGTGGTTACAAATAATTCTTCTTATCTCACAAATTCAAATTTTTGTAAGTGATATTCAAAAATTGGGAGTTGGGTTTTTTAAATTTTTTTTAATTAAGATAAATTTTATTCAAAAGGGTATCGGACTAGTCGCACTTTATTTGGGCTACTTCGTTGAATTGTTGACGTACCGACCTGGAGCCACCTTTGAATTCTTTCATTTATTATTGACAACACCTTCGACGCTTATGATTTACTATGGAATGCTAATAGCGTTTTCAGGTTTGACAGGGCTATTTGGGAACTTGTGCGGATCTGGTTGGATGATTAGATGGGTAAAGTCCAGATTTCTGTAAAAGGAACTTACCAGCCTAAGTGTAATTACTGGGATTTTCTTTTGTATGTCTATTACGCCACCATTATAAGTGTTGTATTTCTAATCTCCCAATTCTGGTATAGCGTAATGCCAAATATGTTCTGCTTCCCCAAATTTTGACCAATTTTAATATTTCGCATTTTTATTCCCGCTCTCTTGAGAGATTTTGTATTTTCCATTGAGAAATACCAAATTAAATCACTCGATGAATGTTAACGACGAACCCAAATTGTACTTATCGTTTGGTAAGGTCCTTTCCATGCTGAGATTTAATATTGCGTTTAAGTAGTGTTGTTAAATTTCTAGGGTGCGCTCTCAGCCATCCTTATAATTCTGCTGGATTTCTCAATCGGAGTTCAGGCATTTACTCGGACAAATTCTCTTTTAATTTCAACGGCGGAAATAGCAAACTCTATGAATGATTATGGTTTGAAAGGAGCCAGACCCATAGGGATATGGCAACTAACACCTAAGGATTACTGGGATGGACTCCAAGTAAAGGTAAGCGAATCAATTCAATCTAACAATGGTGAGAATATCATATACATACATATAGGAATACATCACTATTACGGGAAAAAGTACGCGCGGCTGCTTTTGGCTGCATTTTTGATATATTACCTTTGAACTTTTGTGAAGCTTCTACCCTTAAAGTTTAACGGTTTGGTCGCTAGTCATACATATGCCTTTTGTGACGTCATGATTGGGCGACGGATTTCTATGACCGCACGTATAGTGAATTACCCATGTATTTCTAGCAGCTAAACGGTTATACTCTTCGGGATAGAACCTTCACAGAAGTTGTTCAGCAGGTCTGGGCTATTAACATATAAGAATTACAGTCAAATCCAAGGGACGACATTTCGCCATAAGCAAGGCGCGGTGTTCTGTAGAAGAAATTAAAATAAAACTAATACATATATTTCTCAGGGACGGTGTTGTGGGTTAAAATCGTATGATGATTGGCTTGGAACTCGTATCGGGAAGAATGACGATCTTCCATCTAGTTGTTGTAAGGACATGACCCCGAATTGTGGGGAAGGAATTCTAACCGATTCTTGGAATGAGATAGGAAGAAATGCCTCCAAATCGTACCTGAACCTCATAAATCAGCAGGTAAATCAAAAAAACGATGAATTACAGAAATTAAAATTAAGAGCGTTAACTAAGAGGCCCAGAAATAGTAAGGTGAACTGGTTTTAAGTTTTATTGTTTTTACATCTTGACCTCTCCTTCTAACCAGGGATGTTGGGAGTATCAGGAGATCATTATGAAATATTACAAAGAATACAAAATTTCTGGACTAGTCGCTGGATCTATTCTGCTGTTCTCAATTTGGCTTGCGTTAGTATTATCCGTCGCCGTTCTATTGAATAGACGGCCACATCATCGTGGACTCTACGGATTGCGAGATCTGATTAGATGTGGAAAAAGTGGCCGGGTTGGTTCATCATTCAGGGGTTGGCAAGATGACCTCATACCCTATAAGAAGTCTGCGACGATGTTTCAAGCCAAAAACCGTGAAAACTACTTCGATAGGTTGTCAAGCTTTCCTTATTTCCAAGTTTTATTTATGTAGACTCTGGACATTTCCTTCTGCGCCACTCGGCGCACGTGACTAGGGCACGGCTTCTATTCCTCCTGGCAGCACAAATTTTTGTTCCGGGTTTTTGAATATAAACAAACACTGAGTCCAGCTGGACACATGTCATTTTTTAATTTTGTTAAAATATGTTTTCTAAAGAAATTCTAATGTAAAAAGACTTGCGTTTCAGCATTGTGAATGCGTTCAAAAATTTGTGCCCAAAATTTTGTGTTTTCAAGGATAAAAGACCAAACGAACTCATAAATGAACAAAAATTGTTCAGTATATATTATTCAGTATTATTCAGTATAGTGTTTCTCAAATGGGAAGCCATTATTTAAACATGGTATAAGCGGAAAATGCAGGGCATTTTTATATCAAATTAACTCGACAACAATTTCTTATTAGGTAAGCTCATACTGTCCAAACAAACAATAAAGGAGGGTATTCCAAGTTTTGATATCCTCGATTTCTGTAGTAATCCGAATTTTTTGCCGATTCAAATAATGCATATTCAAGACGTCATTGAACTACTGACGTCACGAGCGAGATAGGGTCTCTAAATGCGCTTACCTAGTAAAACAGTGTTGTCAAGTTATGTCGGTCTTGGATAAATTTACATTATTCGACAAGTCAAATTAATTTGTGTACATTTTATGCTACGCAGGACTGGCGGGATTCCAGAACACCCTGCAGACTTTCATCCGAAAGACGCTGCAGTTCAAGTTAAAAAATGGGCATCCAAAAATCCTGGTGACGAAAACCGGCAGTCGACTCCTCCTGCGAATGCCACTAGAAAATGGCCTCTGAATTTGAGTGAGGAAGAACTTCAGAAGAATTTTCTCATACACACTCCACAATATATTCCGTTTGAAGACTTTTATGCTGATCATTTGGCCCATGATACTAAGAAAGTTCGACGGCACTAAAATAATCTGAAGATATAATGTGAGAAATGTAAAATGGAAGAGAACAGTCGATTAAAATTACTTGATAATCAAGTGAATAATTTGTAATGAAAAAAAAACACTGGGGGTAATACTCTGGACTTCTTGTTTACCTCAAGTTTTACGATGATGGACTACAGATACCACACATTCTGAGTCAAATGATGGTTTATCGTCTATTTCTACGGGGGAGAAAGTTCCCAAACCCACTATGTTGATGAATGCATTACTTTACTATCAGTACACTACACCCAATGTCTCTAACCATTATTGGGCGTCCTCGCGGTATCCGACTTTCCTACCCCGATAAAATAATTTACTGTTTATGAAAGCGAATGTGGGAAACACGCAAGCGATGCCCAAACATCTGTACTTATTTCTCGAAAAATGGGCTAAATCATTTAGCTCAGTCTAGGTGCCCTTTGTAGTAAGGGAGAAATCTTAGTTCAGATATAGGTCCTTTTTAAAGTGACATCGACCTTATAACAGTCTGCACTCTGCACGAGTTAAAATGTTGAGGTTACAAACGATATTTGTACCGCTAAGACAAGAAACCCAAACCTGATGATGTATGTCATAATTACATAACATTCCTGCTTCAGTCCGGCAGTGTCGAAATCCAAAGCACAAAAAACACGATAAAAGTGATAAAATGTCCAGTCAATCCGAATATGAAATAAAAACACTGTCATAAAAAGATAATTCACTTTCAATAAACCACTGAACCAAATTTATAAGCTTATTCCACAAAGGCAAACTCGCCGGCGGAAAACATAGGGAGATTAGTGATCCAATTAATAACACCTCTCCAATTAATCCCTCCAGAAGGTGCCGCGGTTAATTTCCAGGGCCAAGTACGCAATTTCCGGTACAATAAAATGTTGTTTTCGACGCAGTAGGAATTGAATTACACCAATTCAAATTCTCAATTCCAGATATTACTAGATGCGTCAACCTGAGGATTATCTGCCAACAATTTTTGGTATATAAACCGTGGAACTCTTTGCAGTAGTCCTCAACAAGTTTCCTTTGATTTCTAACCCGAGATTAAAAACGTTGTTTGAAAAATGAAGTCATTCGTTGCATTTGTATTAGTAGCTGCTGCTATTTCCTCCGCCCAAGCTAATGGCTGCTGGTGGACGGGCTGTGACTTGGACAACTGGGCAGCTGTCGGCTGCGAAAGCCGTAACATGAAGGAAAGCGGGAAAGAAGTTTGTGCCGGAGGGCACACATACTATTGTTGCCCAAAATCACCTGCTGATGAAAACCCGGGCGGAAGTGACACCAGCGGATCAGTCTGTAAGCAAAATTTAAACAATACCGCGCAGTATTTACGGCAGAAGAGTGCTGTACGATTTAGCAGGATTTTAAAACTGTAGTGGCCATTTGATATCCTGGACAACGACTGCGAAAGTCATACCTCCATGCGTTTGAAAGTTTGACAGTTAGAACGTACGTTTCGGGGTAGCACTTTCACGAAAGTTGTCCAGGAGGTCGATGGCTACAGCTGTCAAAAATTAGTCCAAATTCATCGGCCTACTCTTCATCGTTAATACTGTGAGTTCTAGGTTGACTTTATTACACGTTACCCCTCTTATTCGTCGCTTGGAAGTGTTGGTAACCCTAGTAGTGGCAAAGATTTTGCTAAGAACAATTGCTTATTTTGCGACGCGCGGATATGCCTCACGTTCCCGCCTCTCACCATACGGAGAGGTGGATTTTGATTTTGAATAACGTACGTCGGAAGGGCCGAGCTACTCCGACCAATGACAATTCAGGTGAATGACGTCGATGACGTTGGTAATCGTCATCGACGTCATCATTTTGTTATTGACGTCATCAATTCTGTTCAAAGACAGACAGAGAGACGCACAGACGGAGTCACTTCATTTTTGATAATACGCTATTTTTATGTATCCACTTCTATTATTTGCAGCCGAAATCACGCTTCAACAATTCAACCAAGCTGTGACTGCTAACGGTTATCCAGCACCTGGAGCTGAGAAACACGCCATCTTCATTCGCTCAGCCGCAAATGGTCTTATTACAACCAAGCAAGAAGCTGCCATGGCATTGGCTCAATTCCTTCATGAATCCGACGGTTTGAGAGCAAAACGTGAGTACGCTTGCGCGACTACACAATGTCCAGGATCTTATGCCACAGCTGGGTGCGATGCTCCAGGGAAATATTACTACGGGCGTGGGTACATTCAATTGTCGTGGTGCTACAATTACAAACCAGCTTCCCTGGACTTGTACAAGGATGAACGCCTTGTAGCTAACCCAGACTTAGTCGCTGACAATGAGGAGGTCGCTTGGGATACATCTTTCTGGTATGTTGAGGTTTCAATCAGTCGGGTAGGGTAGATATGATCTAGTTTCAGGCTTTCAGTATACTTTCGTATTTCGAAAACCAAGCCGAATGGTTGTGATAAAGAACACCGCACAGTCCTTATGCCATAAAGTGGACCATCGGATTTTGCATTTTTGGTTTGTTGAAACCCTTTAAGCCCTGAACAACTTTAGTGAAGGTTCTGCCTCAAAAAAAGCCGTTCGCCGTTTTGCCAATAGAAATACACGGGCCAAGTACACTTTGTGAGGAGACGCATTTAATGACGTCTCCAAGTGTATTCGTCCATGTACTGGCCAAACGGTCCAACATTTCGGGGTAGAAGCTTCACAAAAGTTGTTCAGGAGGCCAGGGAATATATAATAATCATCATATATAAAATGCTGGCACTACTTTATGCCGAAATTACTGTGCGGTGTTCATTCGTTCTACTTCTTAGCATCAATATTACCAAACAATAATAAATTTGGATGGAATTCCAAACAGGTATTGGAAAACCGCCGTACACAGCCAGTCTGGAGTTTCTGACGGAAAATTCGGAGTGACGACAAATGCCATCAATGGACGATTGGAATGCTGGGGAGGACAACACGTGGATAAGGCAAGAGCACGATATGAGATTTACAAGAAAATTCGTTCCGCTTTTGGCCTTCCAGGAAATGGAAATGAGAGCGGGTGTTACAACTGAAATCCAATTTGGACAACCAATCAACTGATGTATCACTGACCCAGATTTGAAACATTTTATTCACAATTATTTGTTACTTTTTAACCACCATGTATTTTACTTGTTAAATTTAATAAAGAAATAGTCCGTTATTGCATGCAACACATGTTTTCGCGTTCATTGTCTTCTTCGAATCGGATCATTCGAACGTTTTACGTATGTTCTCTTGATTTTATGGAGAAATAAGTCTGCAAGGGTTGGTCACAACAACGGTAAGGTCATTTCCAACTGAAATTTGAAGTAAACGTAACATAAAATGGAGGTTTATAAAATGAAGAGAATTGTGCACAAAATGTTTCATCTTTTGTTGAAATGGATTCATGCGCGCCATAATTGTACAATTTAACGCCATCAGGAATGAATGGCGTAGTAACTTCAAATATTTTGTAGTAAACTCGAACCATGATTAGAGTGGCATGGAAAGATCTGCGTACATCATACGTCAAACTGGTCAAAACTTGTCAATCCAAAAATAAGTAAAAAAAATAAGATACATACACAGTTGATACTAAAATTAAAAGTAAGACTTGTTTATTCAGCTCTTGTGTCAACGTCACATCGACCGAGCCCATTTGATTAAGATTTATGAGAAAGAGTGAAACTGACACAAACACAAGGTCCCACAAAACTTTTCCACATCTTCAGCTAAATAAATTGAAATGCACATATATTTTATCCATTTCGCGACGGTGAATCTGGTGAATTTTTTTCATTTGAAGACCAGTCTGGCTGTCTGGCTATCTGGCTAATTGTTTCTACTGCGTACTACGATCTTTTTGTACCGATGTGGGTAGGGATCGCTTATGGCACAAAGAAATCCGATGCGCTCATCGGCGCTGATGATTGGAATACATTGATAAGACAGCTGTGTCTCTTTGAATTATTCTACAGTTTATCCAAGTAGGATCGGAACACCCCTCCAGAAAAGTGAAAGGACGAATACATGCATTGTTGTGTATAACCCTATTCGGATACCTTGTATAGGACGGCACAAATATTACGGGAAAATGTACAATTTGTAGAAATCACTGGAATTTCCATATGTCGTAGCACAACCTTCGTGAAGGTCCTACCCCCGAAAGGCTAACCGTTTGGCCGCTAGAAATACACAGGATGACACGTAAGCGTAAGGTGAAAGCGAGATTGAAAGTCACTGTAGAACATGTTACAAACCAACGCGTGTATTTCCAGCGGCCAAATGGTTAGACTGTTGGGGTAGGACCTTCAAAAACGTTGTTCATGATAACTGACTACAACATATAAAAATCTCACTGATTTCCAACGGCGTACATTTGTCTATAAGGTTCATTACCACTCCTTCGGAAAACTACATACATATGTTGCGCAAGTGCTTTGCAAGTTATGCTAAGGATTTCTTGAGTCCTGAAAAGAATTTGAATCAAGTTATATATGTCTCACTTTTCTCAGAAAAGTAGTATCATGGGATGCAATTAAAGACGATAGGCATACTTTTGCGGTACCCAGTAGTAAAATATTACGAATGACGTTAGAACCTAAAAATATTCTCTTGCGGTAATTGCGATATGCGGAAGGAAAACGCCGGCCTTTATTTACGTCTTTTTTTTAGCCGCGCGTAAGAATTTGTCACATTTTTAATTTTTTCTCAGGTCAATCTAGCGTATAAAACTCAAATTGTTTCCTTGCAATTTGTCAGAAGGACAAAAGTTGCCAAACAGACTGCTCAAGCCAAATTTTCTCAGTTGTAAAAAAGAACTGATACTACATTGACATTCATCGAAGGATTATTTCTCAATCAAATATTTATATCATTTATTACATTCTAAACAAAGTTCAATCTTGTTTGCACAAAAATAAAAATCCACTCACAGGCCATATTGAACTTGGTAGTGAAGGTTATCTATGATATACACATTATATTGCGTACATTCCGTTCGTTCCTTATTCTGAGTGCGTGGTCAATCAGTCAGTCAGTAGAAGAGTTTTAATTAAATTACTATTCGTCCTTGTCAATAATTAACGTATTTGATTGGAATTTAATTGGAAAAGGACTTCAGTCAAAGTCACAGCAGTGCAACATATGCTGTATTGAGACTTCAAACACAAAATACACGAATTAAAACTCGACTTTTACTTTTTAAATTCCCAACCATAAATATGGCAAGAAATTCAAGTTCAATGAATTTCTTATTTACCCTTGGAATATTCTTTCATTTTGCATCTGCCATCTCTGCAGAAGTGATACTCTTATATAGTCAGCCGAATGGAGAAGGTAAGTTAAAGTTATCCGTTAATATCTTGACCACCTAGAATTGATAAACAGCACAATCAGTGTTAGTCGCGTCGGCGTAGTAGTATAGTGGTCAAGAGAGACATTCAGTTGTAATTTTGTTATGGGAAAGGTTCTATTCCCTCCGTGGGTTATAAACTTAATCCGATTTTTTCCAAGAAATATATTTGCTGACTCTGGATTTAGACTTACCTTCGTACTTTTTTGTTCAGATTCTCCATCAATATTTCTGTTCAGACAGTATGAGCTTACCTGACAGGAAAGTTGTCAAATTATGTGGTCAAATTAATAATTCATTGTGTATTTATTTCAGGTGACTCCCTGGAGTTGAATGTTGAGAAGTGTATCGTGTTGCCCCGGGGGTGGAATGACAGAGTGTCCTCTGTAAATTCAAATGGACATTGTTTCGAGCTCTTTGACAACAAACACTGCAATGGACCTTCGGTCCGCGTCGAACCTGAAGGTCAAAGAGTGGGTGTGACCAATTTAGGTGATATGGAATTTGAGTCCAGAACTGGCTCCATTAAACCTTGTGTTCGGATGGTTAAGCCTGGATTGTGTAAGTCACGTTTGAATAATAATAAACTTTCCAAACTCCCTTGCTCCGTTTGGGGCTCAATCCCTCGGCCAGACACGGGTGGTGTCAAAAAATATTTTGGAATATTTTAATACGGTACATATTTATTAATTTTCTATTTCTTTATAGGGAGCCGTGGAGGGTACACCGTAACGGTTTACGAGCTTGTGGATCGTGCAGGTACATACCTAATTCTTTTAAATTTTAGAGTTACTGAAATATTGACTGAAACTAACAGAGTAATATTTCCAGGTCTACAAGCCGATGTCAAAATCGAAGGTGGATGTGCAAATATTCCTGCGGCACTTTACAAGAATTCCGCCTCAGTGAATACCCGTGGAAAATGTGTACGTCTGTACGATGAACCAAATTGTGAAGGGAGTGCCATTCAACTTCAAGCTAATGATCCGAACAGCGACAATCTTCATTTTGTGGATTTTATAGATAAAGCGAGTTCAGCGGGTCCTTGTTTGGGTAGATTTTTGTAAGTACGTGGTAGATTGTACTTTACTACTTTAGTTCTATCATTACCTGATATTACAAATAACTTATTAAATAGTATTATTCATTTGTATATTAATACATATATTAACTCAGGAATAAAATCTGACAGCGTTTTTCGTAAATATAGACGGGTGTTCTGTTCCTTTTCTGAATACGAGTGATGATAGTCTACGTACGAGTGGCAATGAACTGGAGAAGTGGTTGTCTGGTCAGGATATGGGTTTGGAATGTAAGACAGTCAATAAGAAAACTGACGTGTTTGAATGATCGCCTTTCCGGACGGGCCCAACGCAGTGCTTTCATACACTATGTAGCTAATGCTGTCCGAACAAGATCGAGTTTGTCATTTAACTGGTGACACTACGCTTATGGAGTCCCTGTCTCTCCCGTGTTATCAGTTGTGACGTTTACAGGTCACTGACGTCATGACTACGCATTACGGGTATGGCCAAAATTTAGACTCAGGGATGTCGATTTCATTTTCAAAGAATATTTCTGAAAACTTTCAATTTTTACTGCCACTATTAGGTTTAACACCTGAACTATTTTCTTTCTATTTTTTCTATTTCTATGTTTTGTATTATTCTTTTGTATATATTGAACTTTTTGAGTGACTCTTGATTGTATAGCAACTGGGAAGACTGAGTGAATAAAAACGTCCATTTTTGTTTGCATTTTCTATCCAAGTGCCATTCAATTTTGAACGCCTAATTTTGACTCGGGGTGTAAATGTTCTGAACCACCCTGTACTATTTCTGTCGACAGTTAACAGGACTGATGCAGCTTCGTGGAACTAGTTTTGCACTACTGAATACAGGGTGTCCCAGAGAAAATTCAGCATTGTTTGATTATATTTTGGCGTAGTTACGAAAATTTACATTACAGGCAATGCGATTAAACCACCCAACAACTAAAAAAACACAGACAATGGTGCGCTTTCTCCGGGACACCCTGTAAATGTACCACCCTGAACACTGGATATAATCGAATTTCTTCTACCCCGGCAATTGTGTGCAGGTACTATTTGTACAATTGTCTTAAACCTACTGCATGGTTTTGCTAGTAAAAATAGCACGAAATAATTTTTGCCGACGACGTCAGTAACTGAATTGTAATATTTATTTCTCCGCATGTATTATTAACAATCAAGTCACAAATTCTTCAGACGCTATCGTTAAAATATTGTATATTGCAACATTCGAATCTTAAAATTATGAACCGAGGATGCTCGAAAGATGATGATCTAGTGTTAGTTGTCTGTATTAAGAAACATCTTACAACATCTACTGAGAATACATTGGATTAGAAAAATTCATAATATTGATGTTTGGCTATCATTTTATTGAAAATCATTGGAAGAGTATTCCTGATCTCGCTCGTATCCTCCAGAACGCTTACGTTTTCCAAGACCGAGCCCATTCAGAATCCCTCCAAGTCCCAGGAGATCACGTTTTCGGCGTAATCCAAGTTTTGAAGCAAGACCCAATGGAGTTTGCAGCAAACCACCAGCAGTGTTCTGCAGTCCTCCGAGGAAACTCGCTAAATCGAGCCCAACAAGCCCTCTAACATCCCGATCACCTACGAAAAAATTACTTTATAAAACTTTTCCGCTCGAATCAAACTAACACTTTCTAAAACAGCTATCATTTTAAATTCTAATTGTGATTCAAACATGTATGTGCCAACAAGTCTGAAACCGTTCCAGTCTTGTAAAGTATTTGCGAGCTTGGAAGTCCTCTAAAGGAAGAGGTCCCTAAATTTCAGAGAATTACTACCGTATTTACCGTATTAGAACGACTGTAACTGGTCTTTTATTGTTTCGAAGAGTAACACTACAGCATCGTCGAATTTCTCGAATTACACATCTGATAGGCAAAGATAGGCGAAGTGGCCTATTTCTAGGCTCTTTTTAATTCGGTAAATACGGAGTTGCGGAATAATTAATCAAAGTATTTATTTATAATTTTAAATCCCGGATACGCAAATCCTGCCCTTTACTGTATTTATACAAGTACATTTTACCTGAAATTGAACCGATCAAGGCGAATACCAGGATTAATGCTGTCCACGAATTGGAGTTCATTTTGAATAGTTATTTGCCCTTCAATTAATATTATTCCGAGAACAGGAATTGAATTATTTTAATTATAATCAATCGACAAATGTCTCACACCGACAATTCCATTCCGAGTAATTTCCAGTATTTATAACCGAAGTTTAATTAGTTAATCATTACCTGATAATTAACTCAGCCAGATCTGATTTAAAAGCCTGTCCGCCAATTATAAATCAGTACAAAGTTTAATAAATTGAAGCTAGATTCTTGTGATTACATTAAGGTTTTAAGTGATTTCAGTTATCGATTTTCCGATCACTAAACTTCCCCAGTTTAGTGATCGGAAAATCGATAACT
>JAQFYE010002267.1:0-18709 GCA_034694305.1 Protaphorura glebata | reverse complement strand
TATTTTGGACCGAAAAAATTGAGTATTTAGTATTTTGTATTTCAAAATACTTTTCCGAGTATTTTGCCCATCTATGCTTATTTTTAAACTCACCGAGCAAATAAACAACCAAGCCAATATCTATGATTTTGATTTTTATGGTAATAAATAACCCTGCATTTCCTACAATTGCTCTCAAGTTTTCTCGTGTACAAATATTTTTTGCGCCCCCCAAAATTTTGCGCCCTTGTACCGGGCACACCAATGCACAATCATAGCTTCGTCCCTGCACGTAACACATACCAATAATAAATTTTACAACCTATTAAAGATATCATTGTTCTTACAAAAACATTTGACAGACGGAGCCTGACGGTGGATATAATTATTAGTAGATGGTGTCAGTATTCCTAACACGCCTACCTATGTTGAAACATAATAGGTAGTATTGATTCGTCTTCTCTATATATGTTGTAAACTCATTTCCATTTACCAAGATAAAAGAGAACCCAGTCAAATGTCAAACTAACATTTCCATTAGACCACATTCATTTGGAGTACCTTTGAAATGTAACCTCAAAAACTATTATCGTGTCCATAAAAATAAATTACAATCCATGGTGTAACAAGGTAGAAGTAGACGGGTAGAAACGTCTAATTGGCTCTGACACCTAAGAATATCTTAGGTGGAATATTGTCGATAATTATAAAAGAAACGGAAATTGTCATAAGCCATTGGGTGCGTATTCCGCGCCGGTGGCGTATTTCCGGATTCGATCTTATTACATTCTCTACCACCAGAGGTAGGATCATTTAGAAACTGGAGTGGTTTCCTACTACTACGGGTGCACTCGAGCAAGTTTTCCCTTGCAGTTCCTCCTTCCTTCTACTAAGGGAGTTTATAGGTGTCTAAATGGTAAGATTGTACAAATGAGGACACTGACAGCAGAGATCTCAGCTGGTTAGATACTTGACGTTTAGAAATATTGTCGCCACTTTCGTACCAAAGATTAATCGCGTCGGCACAACTCAAGAGCGAATATTAACCGTCGGCTTGGTTTGAGCGGATATCATTTACGATTAACCACAAGATGCGGTAGCTGTCTTTGCGTATTGTTCCAGATCGCAGTGATCACAGATCGAACGCATGATTTTGTTCCATTTCTGTTCTTTATCACAAGATCTAGAAGATTGGCCTATCCATTCTCGGAATAATTAGAATAATTAGAGATTCAATCGCCGTTACGTTATTTGTTGAACTTTAACTATAATTATGGCGCAATAGTAGAATAGAGAAAAGTTCAAGGTTTATAACAATTTAGAAATGTTAAGCAAACCTATTTCAAAAATTGAAAACATGTGAAGCCGAACCCGTGTCCTCAGGTTACTCGTATAAACTTTATCGTGTTTCGCAAACTTTAGCATCATTAATTCCCAAATGGCTCAAGTTCTTGACAAAAAGTGGAGTGCAAGTACAATGGCAAGAGCCTGGATATCAAATATTAACTCACAGCACTTCTACTTCTAGTACCGCAAAGGAATTGAACGAAAACCCAAGCTATTTAGGATCTCCGACGTAATGAAATACATGAGTCGACTCCGAGTTCGAATGAAAAAATAATGAAATTCGATTTGTTCAATGACGTACATGTTCTGTATAGACAGTGGTAAGCAAAACCATACCCAGAAAGAATTATTTCCCTTTCTGTACTATTTAAAGTTAAGTTCTAACAGCTTACCCTTTAGAGTCATCCATGAATGAAGGCAAAATCCTACCCAGAAATAGAATTGTTTTCCTTCATAGTTTAAAAATTCAGGTTAAGTTCTAACAGCTCACCCTTTAGAATTTGCCATTAGTGTGATTATTAATAATATCTCATTGCGTGGAATGAAAACTACAATTCCGTTAAGTGGTTGGTAATCACATTAGTAATTTCCAGCCACGAAAACCTATTCAACTACACCGGGTAAGTCCATTAGGATTGTTACTTCTTGTACATATTTTACTGAAATGACTTCTTGAGTATTCACAGGCTGCCAAGTACAATTCTATTTCGAACACCGAATGGGATTCCTCTCAAGAACTCATTTCTAAAATCGGTTCTGACAGATCAACATAAGTTTTGTCCAAATGAAATAAGGAATTAAGAAAGTCAACAGGGTTGTCAAAATTCTCTACTTTGAATTGAACTTTTTGTAAAATTACACTTGAAAATTTGAAATGGATAATGTTGAATCAACAATAAAATTTAGTGGTAGGATTATCTCAGTTTGTTACCGACTGGGCTCATTTCCATTCCGATGGGAGGAAAGCACTCAACAAGTTATGGAAATTAAAAGTTGGCGTGGGAAATGTCGCAGAGCCACAGTTCTGCTGGTTATGTCAGTATTTAAGATTTGGCTACAAATCTGTGTTCTATTGGACCTTGACAATTTAAAACTTACAAGGTTGGCAGACTTCTTTCAGATTTATGTGGCGACATTATGTTTCCTCTCATTAGTGTTTGATTGGCATATGGTTTGGATGCTTGATGATGTTAAGAGAGTAGTGAATACGACGAACCTGTATTATAAGACATTTTCAAGTAAGGGTTATTGAACTGTTGCAATATGTTTGGGCTGATTTAACTATTACCGTAAATGACCGATTATGCGCCGGTCTCGAATAAACACCGGGTCACGTTTCGTAAGAGCGCGTAGTTCGAATTGCCCCGGTTCCCGGGGTCACGATGACGAGACGTTTAATCAGTCATTTACGGCAGTATGCAATGTATTTCTGTAAATATTAGATGCCTTCCTCGTAAGACACCGTGCAGTCCTTACGGCTAGACGGAGGTTCCTCTGCGCTTTTATTTTTTTGTAGCCCTTGCCGTCCTGAGCAATTTTTGTGAAGGTTCTAGAACAGCTCAAACCGTTTACCCCAATCAATGCAGGCCAGATACGCTTTGTGAGATCGTAGGAATCTGTGACGCAATCCTGACGTCGCAAGATATATTTGGCGCAATAATTTCTAGGAACCAAACCGACAGACTGAACCTCCACAATAATTGTTCTGGAAGTCAATGCCTACAACATTATGTCATGTCGAACTCCCTATTTTTCATCCAAGGACTGGGCTGTGTCATTTTCTTCAAAATAAACGAATGCATAGCGGAAAACATAATAAAAGGATCAGTTTCGACAATGGATACCACACAAAAGGGAACGGCAAATGATCCCCTGTCAGAATTGGCTGCATTTTGAGTATGCTATAGCAACGGCACCCCGAGTATTTCTACGGATAAAACGGTGCGACTTTGGGGGTACAACCTTCACTAAACTTGTTTAGCAGGTCACGGGTTATAGCACATCCAAAATGCAGCGGATTTTGACAGGGGATCCTTTGTCTTACCCCTTGTGCGGTATCTTTTCCCGCCAAGTTTAATTTTGATGCGACAGAACTGAGGGTTAATGACTTATGATCACACTGAACACTTTTGACTCTCTTGTAGGACTTTATGAGAGATCGAACTCTAGTCGCAAGAAGGCAAACATACCACTCTTGGCTCTCCTTTTGATTGTGTCGGCAATGATTCTTGTTGTGATTGGATCCCCCATCATTTACTTGCTAAATCATAAACTACACGTCCTCACTCCTTTATATCCAGGCATAGTTAATTTCTCGGACTTTGGATCGATGGCAATACTATCCTCTCTTCAAATGGCATTTATGTTTTATTTGCTATTTGCTTTTGTGTATTACACAAATCTTCTCGTTCCAGCCAGCTTCTATGCATATGATATGACGAATCAATTGAGGTGAGCCTTATCTTAGTATTTGCGGAGAGGCTGAAATTTCTTATATCTCCCAAGGGGTAAAATCTTTCAGTATTCTTTTGATACACTGTATATTTTATTTCTCTAGCGTCGCCGATTCTAAAGCTTGGACAATTCCAGCACTACGGCAGAAAGAGAACAGCATAAGGGAATACAGAGCTTGGAGTATCATCATTACACAGATAAATGACTGCCTCTGTAGCTCACTCTTGCCAATCGTTTTGGCATATCTCATCAGTTTCCTTATATTCCTACTTGTCGTGTTAATCAAAGTAGACACTCCAATTATAATCACGCTTTTAATTCTTACAGTGAAATCAGTTCTCATAATCTATCTGTTTTGTTTCGTTTACGTCGCATCATACTTTATTGAAAAGTGTGATAATTATTTACAAGTGTTCGCAAAGTCGGAAGGAAAATATTACCGGAAAATATTGAAATCTCTCCGTCCGATACGAATTGTAATTGGATGCTTTAGCACATTGGGTGATGAGACTTGTATGGCGGTCCCGGATATTATTATTAATTGGACAGTTAATGTCTTGATTGGTATGGAATAATCTGATATTTTAAGTATTTATATTTTGCATGTGTTAAATATTTCAACGAATATTAAATTGAAATAGATTGTCGTATAACCTATTCGTTCGTGTGTTTAGAATGTCAATCATAGCCGTTCGCTTTAGTATAACTAAAATATACTCAACATTTCTTTGTTATTGTTACGAATTTATTGGAAATGAAATTGTGTCAGCTCTAAGAAAATTTAATTGGAATTTTGATTGATTTATTCACAAACATATTTAATGTCGCGGAGTCACAATCATTGTAAATGGCTTTGGTGAAAGTGTGAAACCTAGAACACATTCTTCCGATGGAGTTTCTTCTCCCAAATTAACGGCAAACTTGAACTTTTGAAGCAATCCTGTGAACATGATGAAAATCGTAGCTCGTGCAACGCTTTCGCCAACACAAGTTCGTTTTCCTGGATCGGTAAAATAAAATCACAGAACTGTTAGATTTAGATTTTCAACGGCGTCGAATGTCTGTATAGTTTGTAACAAACCGGCTCCAAATGGCATGATTCGGTCAGAATTAATTATTTTTCCCTCCGGACTTAAAAATCTCTCAGGTCGGAAAACATATGGATCACCCCAAACGTTTTCATCCATGCTCAAGCTGTACAGGTTCAACAGGGCGACGGTTCCCTGATTCAAGCAAGCGAATATTTTTATGGTACGGCATGTTAAATCCCATGCTAAATAATGTGTAAAATATCTTGCCTTTGGTAGACGATACTTGCCAATAGTGGCCTCTTTGTACAGCTTCCTTGGTGACACCGGAATTACGTTAGAGGTTCGGAAGATTTCCAAAATGGTGGCTTCCGTGTAGGGTAACCTACATTGAAACTCAATTTAAATTATACATATTTATATTTGATGTAATTTTCAACACCAACCTCTCCTTGTCCACAAGAGTTGGACTCCTGTGATCCCCAATGACACCCTCAATCTCACCCTGGACCCTTTCCTGGATGTCTGGATTTAAAATCATTTGAAGACAGCCAAATGTTATGGAATTGCTTGATGTCTCAGCTCCACCAAAGAAGAAATCGTAAAGGATTGAAATTAAGTTTTCATCTGCGTGAAAAATATTTGGTATTATTTCAACGCTTTCAATTAAGTTATGTTCATTGAGGGCCAAAGTTTATAATTACCTGAATAGATGAGGTCATCCATGTCACCAGTTGACTCTCTTGTGTCTATTTTTTGTAAAAAGACTTCAATAAAATTTGAGGGGTTTGTCCGGTAGTGCCCTTGGAATCTGATTTCTGCTATTATATCCTAAAATTCATAGTAGCTAATGTTGGTTAATTAATTACTTTGACGCAGCGTTTTATTCGGAAATCGCACACTAAAAGAAACTGATCTTTTATGCAGCTAAAATGTGTTCTATATTATTCTAGGACCGTTTTCGCAAAAATTGGAACATCTTTCATTAGAAATATACTGAATTCTTGATAGCGCTGTGAGCGTTGTCGTCCTGGTCAACTTTTCTGAAGTTTCTATCCCGAGAAATCTAACCGTTTGACCGCTAAATACTCTGACGTCATGAATACGTCACGGACTGACAGCCAAAGCTAAAACAGTTAGACATTTTGGGGTATGACTTTCACATTAGTTGTTCAGGAGGTCAAGATTTACAACATATCTAAACTATAATGAAATCCAACAGCCTACTTTTAGCCGTGAGGATTGTGCGGTGTCAGTTTCATATCAAGAGATGGACAGTGTGAAATATCGCCTTATTATGTCATATATTTTCTATGTTTATAATTTATTTAATTAATTATAATTTTCTATTATAATAAGTGAAAGTGACCGTGAAGTGGTGAAAACTGAATTAGCCCTTTGTGACAAACTCTATGAGTGTTTTGTAGACGATCGACAGATCAGTTTCCCTAAATATCTTACACAAAGGTCACACATATGTGTACTAATGTATATATGAAATAGATATTATGGCACTTAATGCCAAAAGGTCATTGGTCAAATATCAATCTTTGTATTATTATTATTATTATTAACCATGAGAGTTTTTAAAGTTTGATCCAAATCTCCACATATACCTTGGGGTTGTTTATACGAACGGGAAAGGAACAAGGAAGCGTTCGTCATTTTGTTGTAAAACCGAAGAATCGCATTTTGTAATTTAATCAGTAACTAATAAAAACCAGTACTCTTTGTTAGTGAATTCTCACGGACGTTGTACACTTAATAATTGAGCAGGTACACAGAGATTCGTACAATTGATACAACGCAGTAACACAGAAAGTCAGTCACACAGACAGACAGACAAAGAAACAACTCAACGATCTTCACCACTGACACATTTACGAGTGAATTAGTTTTTCGGGTAGAATTACTGGATTCATTCAACTTGTTCAGAATTAACATTAGTTTTCCGTTGAGGAGGGACTCGAGTGTTATTCAACAGACAGGACAAAATAACTGTAAGTTTACCTGCAAGTATTGTTGAATTTCTCGATTAGCCTTTTCCTGTTTATCAAATCCGACAAGTTTAGGAGCCCAGTCCGTCAAAAATGGATACGCCGTGAGTAAACCCGCACCCATGCTTCCAGATTTGGTAAAATCATCGAGTAGCCCCATGAGTTGTAATAATTTCGGGTCATCATAACTAAAATGAGTCCCGGTCACCATTGACCATGTTATATTGAGAACTGCCGCATGGAATAAATTATCAGCAAGAACAATTCCATTTCCTCTTTGAGTTCTGTGCATTAAACTTGTCGAAAATATATCCAGCTCTCCTTGAATCAAAGTTTCCATAGATTTCTTAACACCAAATCCAAATTCCCTCAACGTTCGACTGCTAAATCGTCTACTCTCCTTCCAAATATCAAATTGAGCAGTGAATAGGCCTGGAAATTATTTTAAACAGCCGAAATTATAGAAAAGCTTTCAAACTTGTTTCTGTTTATCCATAAATTACTTGCCGATCCGTTTGCCAAAAGTACGATCCATAAAGTATTTGTCATCCACCCTTTCTATCCAGTCCTCATTCTGATAAATTTCGTGAATGTTATCATAGCCGCTTACAACGACTAAAAAATATTGTAAGATTTTTGTATACATTAAATATACAAGTAAAACGTTGTTACACCTTACCGGCGTTCACCAGTCCAAGTTGAACATAAAATATGTTTCCGTAGTATTTTGAAAATTTTTGGAAGGCAATGAACGGAAGTTTTGGATGCGCAAGGAAAATTTGAACCAAACATCCAATTCCTGGGAAACGGAATGGTCCTACGTTTAAAGAATAAATCGGGAACCCAGGATTAGTATTATCTAGACTATACCCAATTTAAAACATGCCAAATCGCGTGTGCAATTTTTAAAAATTTATTACCAGGTGGTAGACCTTTCATCCTAGAAGTTATTTTTTGTAGCGACCATACCAGGACAAAAATGCACACAAGCAGAAAAAACCACATAATCAATCGAATATTCCTGATGACAATTTTGTACTCAAGTGTCGAATTCAATCCAATAAAGTGAAAGTGACCAAGTATTTGAGAAGAATATCAGGATTTAAATTCAAGATGCAATATTGAGTGTATGCCGTACCCAAATATAACACGAACACTTTCGCCTGTAAAGTCAACTTCTGAAATAAAATATTTCATGATATTTTGGTAGTTCAAGGTTTATACCAAACCTGATGACCAACCTTTTCACCTCATAAAAAAATTTTTTTGCACGCAAAAAATGAACGCGTTGCGTTGGCTCAAGGTGAGAGACTGCCTACAGTTTCATTCGTGCGTTGTTGACAACAATAATTAAACTTGCTATACGGAAAAATTTACGAAATGTGTTCCTATTTTTAGTGTTGGCCGTGACTCGCTCTATATGGCATATGTATCCGGTTATCCTAATGACGATCGGTATTTTTGTATACAGGGTGTTTCAGAAAAAGCGCACAGTTGTTTGTGTTTTTTTCGTTGTTGGGCGGTTTAATCCCATTGTCTGTAATGTAAATGTTACTACGCCAAAATATTATCAAACTATGCGCTTCTTCTGAAACACTCTGTATATTTATACCCCGTTTTTTTTGGGTTTTGTGGTTTAGTGGGCAGAACGGAGAGAGTACAATAACAATGAACACTATAGAGACTAAATTTTCATATTTTTTTGTCATTATTTTATTGGTAAACTTAATATTTGTAAAACCCGACATACGAAACCACAGCTAATAGAAAGTAAAAGAATCGGAAGTCTTGAACTAGTGGATTGGCGCTGCTGCTGGTGTTGCATTTGTCGATGCCACAAGTACATCTCTTGGTAGACACACCCTTGAAACCATCGTGTTCACTGAAACATTCTGTACCTTCTGTAATTCTTCCACCTGGGGGTTGGCAACCTCGTTGTATGGAGTAAGATTTGGTGGGACTGTCCTTCATATTCCTTTCAGTTTCAACTGTCGTACATCGTTTAGAAGGACAATCGACCAATTCTTTCGGGGATGAAATACAAGAGTCAGAGCTCTGATCATTGCTTCCACTATGATTTGAAAATCTGCAGTTGTAACACTCAAAGCTGTAACCTGGAAAAATTGAAAATTGTGATAAATTATTTTGCGTCAAATTTTTGGTGACTCTAGTCCGGAGACGTTACTCTAGAGGTGACAGGGGTCTAGATAATTTGTTTAAGATTTTCGTGGACCCTATCCGAATACAAAATCAATCGTTCTTAACTTGGAAGGTTTAAAAACCCCATCAGACACAGAAAACAAATAGCGAAATTTGAAGTTCACAGGGTGCGCAATAACCACTGACCCCTATTTACACCCGATATGCAGTTAGAATGAAAGGTTTTCAGAAAAAAAATTAAAACAAAATTTAATGTCGGAATTATAACTGAAATTCTATTACGGTCTTTGAAATTCATAGACAATGATACCGGCTCTGGATCTTTTCACTGTAAAAATGTATACCATAAATGACTGATTAAGCGCCGGCTCTCCAATAAACGCCGGGTCACGTTCCATAAGAGTGCGTAGTTCGCAATGCCCCAGTGCCTGGGTCAGAAAGTTAGAAGTTTAATTAGACGCCCGGGTTTCTAATCGGTCATTTACGGTATCAAAAATTAAGACCGAACTGCATGGAATGTATGCGTTCCATAGTGTTCACGTACGAACCGCCCGGTCCTTTGTTAAAATTTTACATGTATATTTAATATTAAATAAAATTGTAATTACCAGCGGATAGTCCAATAAAACACGATATCAGGAAAACAAACCCAACTCCAAGAACAGAATTCATTTTTGTCGTCAATTTCAGATAGATCACTGGCAGCCAGTTCAGTTAGCTTCAATTTTGAGTCTATTTTATTCATATAATTGAAGAAGGAAATGGCACACCCAGGTGCAACAAAAAAATGCTCCCGTCTCCATTCTGGCAATTTGCCTTATTCTATGTGTTACATAATATGCGCAAACTTTCAGTCACATATTTATAGCTATGCATCATGTATGCCTCTTCTGAAAGGAGCTGTGTTTTGTGTTACGCATTTGAAATCCAAAACTTGTTTGTATAGTTTGAGTAGTGCTATAAGGATGAAAGTAAAACCATTTTTTTTGTCATTTGTTTCAGCACTTTCTAGGTAATAAAAGTTGAGATTTGAAGACGAATTCTTTAACCAAACACTCCTTTCGGTAAATGGAAGGCCCTTGGATTTGTCTACATTTCTTACATGTTGTAGTAGTTATGGCCACTGCCCTGAAAAGTCTAACCGTTTGCAGAGGAAAGCGGGTAAGGAGATAGGCCATAAGTGTAATTTTACACCAATTCAAATTTATCTCAAGAAGTACTCATCCGATCTTAAAAACTTTTTCGGATTTGAATTCCTCGCAAAATTCTGAGTCAGATAGGGTGTATATCATATTACTTGTCGAAACTTCATAACACACTTTTTTGATTGGCAAATGTACATGATAGCATGTAAAATTCTCCCTGCGCGGTTCTTCCTATTTTCTCAATAAGTACTCATCCGATCTCAAAAATTTCTTCAGATTCGGATTTCTCGTAAAATTTTGAGTCCGATAACTCTCATACAAGTCTACTTTTATATCTACATGCTAAACTATTTTGATCAAAACTTGTACGTGGTCTTATCTGGAAAAGACGGAGTGCGGCCCTGGTAAGCTAATACAGTGATGAGTAAAGTTTGGCGGCCAAAAGCGGCTACACATTCTATCTCTTTACCCAAAGTAAGTCCTATACCCTATTGTCTACATTTTTTACATGTTGTAGCAGTTCTGGCCACTGACTTCTAAACAACTTTTGTGAAGGTTCTACCCCGAAAAGTCTAACCGTTTGCAGAGGTCAGCATTTTGGTTAGCGTTCAATGCAGGGTGATTAATTTGAGTGGCATAAATAAATGCATAAAATTAACAAGATATACTCCCAAATGTTCCTGGAATTATAATTTTCTTAGCAAAGCAGATAGCAGCGGACTTAAATAATAACACTCAACTTTTATTCATAACAATCGACGGCAAGGAATGCACATGAATATCCAACAAAACCAAATTCTAGGGTTGAAACTTTATGTAAAAATTATTTATGAATGTTGTCTAAAAATTCAAGAAGTATCTATTTTCCCAGAAAATTTTTAATACTAGAAAAATTTCAAATAGTCGTTAGTATCTTTAATTAACAATGATTTGCAAAATGTAGATATCCACAAAATCACGCTAAATAAATCAGAGATAATCCGCCGACAACAGAAATCGCTAAACTTTCAGGATCAAATCTTGTCATCGTAATTCCATTGCACATCTGGTAGTCGCAATCACAAGCCTCAAATCCCTCTTCTTCTGATCTGAAGCATTCCATTGGTGTAACAAGTTTTCTCGGACTATTATTTTGACAACCACGTTTAATGGAGTAAGTTTTATCAGTGCCGTACGATTTCTCAAGTATCCCTCTGAAGCAAAGTTTTGAGGGACAATCTGTCGTATTTGTTGGTGAGTCTAAACAGGATCTTTCTCCTCTGATTTCAATTTCAGGGGGGTCACCTGCACTGTGATTCGAAAATGTGCAAGAGTAACACAACCATTCTGCACCTGTAAATTAAATTAGAAAATAAGCATAGTATTTAGTTTTAAATTCTAGGCTATCCTTGAAGTATTACTCCGAGTCTTAGCGATTATCATACAGGGTGTGCCAGAGAAAGCGCACAATTGTTTGATCATATTTTGGCTTGGCTACATGAAATTATGTTACGGTCAGGATAGAAATATTGACAAGTTCCAAGAATTTATTTTATCAACGTAAGCCATCAAATTAAAAATCAATGGGGCAACGGGGCTCATCAACAAAACTAACGTCCGGTTTAAGTTAATAAAATCAGTGCGTAGTTTACATTGATAAAATAAATTCTCAGAATTTATCGATATTTCTAACATTACCGTAACATAATATCTCGTAACCATAGCAAAATGTAGTCAAACAATTGTGCGCTTTCACTGCGACACTCTGTATGATAAGCGCAGAATTGAGATCGGTTTCTGGCCAAACCAACGGACAAGGGATACTCACGAATTATTAAATCTTCTCACACACAGAGCGTAACAGATATGCACATGTAAAACATAAAATATATAGAATTGTACGGTAAACCGGCCTAAAAGTCACCGCTGAATCGAAAACGTGCTAAAAGTACCCATTAATGCAAATGAATGCACGGATCGCTTTGCAGACCCGATTGAATGCGAATTGATTGCAACTTTGAGCACAAGGGAATAAAATTTTATATACCGTTGGATTGTCCAATTAGACACGTCAACAAGAAAATTGCTAGTCCAAATCCTGGGATAGAATTCATTTTCTTGTTACTGATTCAAAGAAACAACCAAATAATGCACTACAGACAAACAGTTTTGTTTTGAGAGTTCGATTATAAACTGTACTCTTCGTTCCAATCGACGAACTTGTGTTCTAAATTAGACTCTGGCTGTTTACCAAAAATTAGGTCTATATGTGTGTTTTGCACAAAGATATTTCTGTAAAAGTACGTTTTGTCAGTAGCATCTCTTCTTCAGCATTGTAATTCTATGTACCACATGTTAACGCGGAAAATCCTAAATACTTTGAAAAATATGTCGTTCACGTTCAATAAAAATAGGCGGTAAATACTGCACTGACTCAAACTTCTAGACTATTTTTTATATTTTTGATATAATTCATCGCATTTTCTAAAAGCCTACCTCAAAAAGTAGTCGCATTGATTGGTATCCGTCGTATGAATTCATAGCCAACTTGGCCAACACAACCCACCCCCTAATGAACCCCAAAATATTATTTACTTTAACAGTGTGTATCATTGTTGCAGCCCAAATGTTATAGAATTTATTTAAAAAGTCTATTTAAATAACGTTAACAAATACAATTCAAAATATAATTCCTTGATTAACTTTTATTGAGTGAGTTGATAAAATATTAGTATCTAAAACATTTTAGACACAACCGAAAATAGGCCAAATATAATCGGAAGTGTCATGACTCCAAGTTTTACATTCGTAGCACCGTTGTTCATAGGACGTTCTGAGTTGCACCGGTTAAAGTTGCACTGACATGTCTCATGATATTCTTTTGCGGGCCCATCATTAAAAGAACTGCACTTGTTTTCATTTCCAGCTATATGATGCAGATTAGATTTACAGCTTCGTTCGACTGAGAAAGTCTGTCTGGCCGTATTTGTATTCTTCATAGTAGTTCTTTTGACACACCAATTAGATGGACAATTGACCACATTTGTTGGATCAGATATGCAAGAACTTGAACCATCGTCACGGCCAGTATGATTTGAATATGTGCACGAGTAACAATCGATACCTGTAAAATATGTGCAAATAGTTGTAAGGTATTGAAAAATTCCACCTAATTTCATTTTCACTAATTTCTGTATTAAATAGATTTTCAAATAATGTGCTAACCAGCAGTAGTAGTTCCAATAAGGGAAGTTGTCAAACCCAATACCAGCAAGAATCCAATGAAGGAGTTCATTTTTGTAAAATAATATTTGCAAAATTTGAGCGCAGGTAAAAAAAATTTCGACTCCCCAAGTATAACTCTGACACTTTTACTCGTTCACACCTTTAATTTTATACTTAATTTTATGTACTGACAAAGTTTTGCACTCATATTACTATATCACTCGTTGAAGTTAGTTACATTTTTATCTACCTGTGAATTGTGCTACATTTTAGTTAAAGATAACGACGCGATCAGTTCCGGTCTGAAAGCATTTACCGGGGGGTTCATAAAAGCTGATTCATTTATTAGGGCCGCCCATAACAGCCCGACAACTTGAAATTACATTTCTCGACATGTCTTAATACGGGATCAAAATGCCCAAGAAATGTGTACAGCAATACCGAATTTTGTGCATTGCCTGCAACACACGCATATACATTTTTCTGGATAGCTCACCTCCAAGGAAGCTGGGGCTTTGAAGGGAAATATTGCTTAGGAATCACCCTGTTTTCGCGTAATGAGTGTTTGGCAATGATTTATTTTCGGATGGCACGACCGGCAAAATACTATGTCCGCTAAAGTGTCTGCATCCGTCGAAGACGCGCTAATTTTTAACTATAATGAAATTAAGTAGGGTATAAGTAATAAAATCGATAGTACTGATTAGTCAAGTGCAAAATCAGCAAAGCAAGGATATCCAATTGACGTGACGTAACAGGATTCAGAGAAATTCGTTTGAAAATTCAATAGAATTGCAGTACTGATCTTACCATTCTCGCTAACTACAGGGCCACAGATATAACCTTTGGACACCCCACCATGCACCCCAATCAGGCGGATTCTTACAAAATCTGAGATTTGGATTTTGTAGGAATGTTATCGCACTTCCACAGCATTTGGAGGAAATAATCTGGAATATTTAAATTTGATGTGAAAATCCACTTCCTCCAAATCAGTCAAATAAAATTTTCGAAATTGGCTGGAAATATGACAAAAAGGATAGCATCGGTGGATTTCTCGAAGTGAATTATTTTTGACGTGTTTTAGTAGAAGGGCCCTACAGAAATCCATCTTTTCTTCCGATGTTTACTCAAGAGCTCGTCATCTCGGCATCTGGCACAGGATCCGCAGATCCCAGATTCCCAGATACGCCATAAGATAAAATACGTACCTCAGATTTTGTCCGACACCCGTGATTGCGCTGCAGTTGTGGCAAAAGTTATGCGCGACCCTGCATATAGTTAATTTTAGGCAGACAAAAATAAATTTCATATTCTCATGAACATCCATATTCTCCATAAATGGATCGTAAATTTTATGCATCCGTATAACCCCTTGTCTGCAATGCGACCTGGTACCCTGATAGTGCTCGGTTAATTCCTGCTTTCTCTCCACACCATTATGAGGAATGGAGCGATTTTGCTAAATAACTGCGTTGTTCCATTTAAATGTTTTACGGTGTTTTCCTTTACGAGACTGCTCAGTATTAAATAAAATTAAGACCACAATTCCAAAAGCATTTAAAAAAAATAATGCCTTATAGGATAGCTTTTATTGAATAACTTGATAAATATTATTGTCTAAAACATTTTAGTCACAACCAAAAATAGGGTAAATACAATAGGAAGTGCAAGGACTCCAAGCTTCATAGTCGCGGCACCGCCTCTGTAGTTGTCTGTGTTACATCGGTTATAGTTGCACTCACAGAACTCTTGAAATTCATTTCCGATATGATACTCATTGCATTTGTTTTCATTTTTAGCTACATGATTTGAAGTAGGTTTGCAACCCCGTTCAACAGAGTAAGTCCGGATCGCAGCGTTGTTTGTATTCTTGATATTAACAAATGTGTCACACCAGGTAGACTCCGGACAATCAAGCACACTTGTTGGATCCGATATGCAAGAAGTTGGACCTTCACTGCCAGTATGGTTAGAAAACTTGCACGAGTAACATTCGATTCCTATGAAATATGCAAAAATATTAAAAAATACCTCGCAATCCCTATGGCATAAAATAGGTTACAGGATTTGTTTGTATTGTGCATATGCTGTGGCCAGTTATCTCCTGAACAACTTTTGTAAAGACCGTACTCAGAAAACTCTCACTACTTATTTGGCTGCTGAAAATACACGACAGCATTCTCGGGGGATTTAGGAATCCGCGAGTCATTAGTGATGTCAACGTATGTTTTAGCGGCCAAGTGGTCGTCGTTTCAAGGGCATGACCTTCACAAAAGTTGTACAGGAGGTATATGGCTATACCATATCAAAAATTGGGGCGAAGTGAATCTCACCAATTGAGAATCACGTAAAACTTCGTCAACCTATCGATATTTTTGAACCGAGAATGCGTTCGAGTTCGAATTGCCTTAAGGACCGCTAGTAGTAGGAAAAAGTGACTGAATGAATTTTGAAATAAATATACTAACCAGCAGTTAGTCCAATAAGGGAAGTTGTCAAACCCAAAACCAACAAGAGTCCGATGGAAGAATTCATTTTTCTAAATTAAAATTGAGGAAATATTTAAGCACAGGTAAAAGTGTATTGGCAAATATTTGATTCTTTCTGACACTTTTACTCGTCCGGACTTTAATTTTATACTTTATTTTATGTTTTCCTAAAGTTTTCAACTATGATACGATATCCGTTGAATTGAGTCACATATTTTTCTATACCTGTGAAGTGTGGTACATTTTACAATGGACCTTGTCTAGTCGACGTGCGCTTTGCCCAGTTAGATAAGATAAAAAAATGTACCAAGTTCCTGTCAAAACAAGCGTACGGGGTGGTTCATAATTTCTTTGCCCTCCCGTGCAAATCGACATGTAAACTAAAATTCTGACTATGACTTAATCCTTCCGTGATATCCAAACATTCTCAAATTACATTTCTCGTCATGTATAAATGTCTACAAGATTTGAACTCTGTGACAATGTCATTCATTGTCAATATGAAATTGAGAGTGGGGAACACTGCTTATGAATCACCCTGTTCTATGAAACGAGTACATAGCAAAAATTTATTTTTGAACGGCATTTATGAAATTGTGTAATAAAGTGGAAGATGAAAGTAATATAACCGATCGGAAAGATTAGTCCAGTACAAAGTCTACAATTGGAAGGACACCACACATGGTGACACAGAATTCATAGGAACTTTATGAAATCAGTTAATTTGTGTAGAATATACATAGAACTGTTCACTTTATTTTCTTAAACACGGACTTGAAAAATTCTACCAATATAGGTTTAAAGAAAAGAGTCGGAACACAAAATATAAATAATACTAACCACAGTAATCTTTATTTATGTAATACTTTCGAGTGACTTTTGTCTATAGAACATTCCTTAATTTAGACACTGAAAAACGGAATCAAATAATTTATTTAATCATTTCAAGAGTTCTGAGTTCTTTTTATGAATCGTGGGGGCCCCGAAAAACACTATAAAGTCAACCCATTCTATCGTTTCAAGTATATTAATTATGTAACATGAAGGTCAGCCAAAACCAAGACAGCGTAGTAGTACGGGTTCCCATCTGTTTGGACGGCGTCGGGATTGAATTCGCCGGGCTCGGTATATCCCAGCCAGACTTTTCATGTACTGTGAAGGTTTACCTTGCATATATGCAAGGAATTTGGTTACGAAAGTCTTTTACCATGAGGACACCCAATAATGCTTGAAAAATAATTAATGTGGTGAAAGGGTGCCCGGTTAGAATGCGAAAACAAAGTTCGAAAGTTACTTTGGCGAAAGTGAAGTTGGAAAATTAAAAATTTATGGGATGTCGAAGTTGGCAAATTTGTATTTATACCTTTTCATCCTAATATGCATATTCCATACCAAATAAATATGCCTTCAAATTCTTTCCTATGTTACTCATTTTAGTTCTCTTTCGCTCTTGCTTAAATGAAGTCATATCTGATCTATCGTTTTGCCAACTTCACTTGAACGCTTTTTTATTAATTTTCCTACTTTGTTTGGGGGGAAAAGTTTTTTGCCAACTTCCCTTTCGCGATTTTAACATATAATCGGGGAAAGTGCAGCAATGCACCTGTCAACACTGTGGTGAATTCTGGACCCGCGTCTTCGTAGAAATAGACGATGAGCCACCAGTTGACTAAGAATATGTGATACGGATACCTGAATTGTCATGGGATAAATAAAAGTCCAGAAGAATATAACCCCTATATGTTTATGTTTTTTTGTAAAGTGAAGGTCGTGAGTCGTGACTAATATGAATGATGAATTACCTGGTCGGTCTTATCTTATCTCTCTTTGTCCGTCTCAACATAGACGTGCGAAATGAATTTAAGAGAATAAAGTAAGTTCAACGTGTCTCTATTTCCACAATGAATGTCATTTGGAAATCTAATTGTGAAAGCAAAATTTGTTATCATACAATCAAAAATTATACTTCTTTGGTTAGATTTTATTGAATAACTTAATGAATTGTCATTTCAAACATTTTAGACAACCCATAATAACCCAAATACAATCGGAAGTAAAAAGACTCCAAGCTTTAGAGTCGTAGCATCGTTTCGTTCAGTCGTAGTTGTTGTCGTAGTCATAGCAGTACCGACTCCGTTGCATCTGTCATTGTTGCACTCACAGCTGCACAGGTCGAATAATATCGATAGAAGATCTCATCTCGAAACTCAGTGCATATGTTTTCATCTTCAGCTGTATGTCGAGCAGATTTGCATTTCCGTTCAACCGAGTAAGTCTGAGTGGCGGGGTTGTTTGTATTCCTCATCTCGATATTTGTGACACACCAGTCAGATGAACAGTCAGCCCATTGTGCTGGATCTGGATCTGATATGCAAGAAGTTGTACCCTCATCACTCCCAGTATGGTTTGAATATGTGCACACGTAACAGGGGAGACCTATAATTATGTCCAAATAATTAATCGAGAATCCGGTAACAATTCGGCAAATCAATTCGAGATGTAAATGTATTAACTTTCAAAATCTTTAAGGAAAGTGCCCCTAGAAGTAGGAAAGCCTCATACGAAGAAAGAGCAACCCAACGTAACCTAATCTGACACGGCACGCACCAAGAATGCTTATCGAAGGGACCAAAAAAAGTAGATTTGATGTTTATTTGCACGAAATGTATACGAGGGCCATTCCTAAAGTTTTCATTGATGTTTGAGAGACCATAGCTCCGTTGTTCTTTGGCGGATTTGCTAGAAATTTTGCAAGGTTGTTAGCTATGTACTGGTATATGCGTGGCCAAAATTTCAAGCGTCAGTGACATTTCAGTGTGGAGGTACAGTAGTATTGTACGGGGTGTCTCAGGCGCCTTTAACACGTAGGGCATGGCAGCCTGCGGATGCAATGCAGACCCAGT
>JAQFYE010002266.1:0-18712 GCA_034694305.1 Protaphorura glebata | reverse complement strand
GAATCTCAAGTTAACATTGATATAATTTTTATTTCTGAACTCCTCATAAATTCGACAAAAACCACTGCGCCAAAATTAATCACTTTCATGGCCTGAAATCGTATCTCCAGGTCTAAGCTCCTTTTTATCTTACAAATTTTCGGAATTTTTAAACATTTTTTTTTGCACTGGCGTCAACAATGGCTGAATCCAGCACGTACCATTCAAGGGCATAAACACAAAGCAAACCCCAAAGTCTCAGCACAAATGCCGACAAGACAATCAAGGTCGTTCCCACAAACACAGATTGATAACAGACATTTGACGAAATATCCCAAGATTTTTATTTTCCTATTTCTCTTTCACACTGCCTAATGAAGTGAATGATTAATTATTAGTTTACTTGATTAAATTCAAGATTAGAATTTAACTCAAAGACCCAGACAATTCTCCAACGCTGATTCCTGGTCTCTTTAACTCGAAAACTTATTTTCCTAACTCATTTTCCTTCTTTATCTTTCTGAATACAAGAATCAGAGTAATTGATTGAAGGACTTTTCAAAACTTTTCACCCCAAAAGAAAATCAAAAAAATAAAGTTTGTGCATCATTCCAATAATTCCAGTATACATCAGAGGCTTCCGCTTTACGAGGAGGAATAATTTTCTTGTCGTCCACACTCGTAAATTCCCAAGACTCAAGTCCAGCTTCCATTTCCATCCTTAATATTTCGCAGCAGGTCTTGGTCAACTGTCAAAAAATAAAGAAAAATAAAGAGTCACAGTCACAACTACAAGTCAAGGTTACAAATATGGGGGTCACATGCTCAAATTTCAATTTCAAATAGAAATGAGGACGGGTAAATTCAGACTTGGGTCAATTGCATTGGTAATTGTAATTTCAATTACAAAATACAATTACAAATACGTAATTGTAATTCTAATTAATTACTTTCAGAATCCCAGCTCTAATTTGTAATTGAAACTAAATACTTTAGAAATTGTGTGTAATTGTAATTGTAATTTAATACTTTAGAAATTCTGTGTAAAATTGTAGCTGAATTTATATTTTTCTCAATTACTTTTACAATTACTTAAAATTTTGTCCATCAAATACAAAGATGTAACTATGATGTTAGGACACATAAAATCATCATTTCGAGAAAGTAATTTGAATTGTAAATTGTAATTCTAATTGCATTTACAATTACAATTACGTAATTGTAATTGAAATCAGTTACTTTTCAATTTGTGTCCACGTAACTGTAATTGTAGTTAATTGCTTTCGAATTTTCTCTATGTATTTGTAAATATAATTAATTACAGTCAGAAATGAGGGTGTAATTTGTAATTAATTACATTTTTAAAGTAATTGACCCAAGTCTGGGTAAATTGTCCTATATTATTTCGCAAGATAACCTACATTGGTGTCACAAACACTGAGGTGACTGAGGTGTTTGAGTGAATAGAATCCCAGGAAACCGGTGACGTCAGAAATATATTTGAGTGAGTCTGGCCGTCCAGGAAGTCCACAAACGGTCACACCTAACGTCAGCCTTCGCAACTCTGTTCAAAACAACACAATGTAGAGTTCAGCAGTCTGCTCCAGAATTACGATCAGTCGTATTCTTTCCTACTGTCGATAGCACTGTAAGCGTGGAATTACAATCAAATATAAATACCATGTCTCGACAACTTTACTATAAGGTAAGGTCATCCTGTCCAAGCAAAAACCTTCGAGTTTGTCACTTTCGTTTGTGACACATTTTGCAAAATCCTCAAGTTGTATTGTTTGAGCAGTATGACGTTACCTTATAGTAAAGTTGTCGATATACTACCTATTTGGGCTGATTGGATTTCCACGCTTACAGTGCTACGGACAGTAGGTTTCATATATGTATATGATACGATTCGAGATTATCTTACTTGTTAAATTTTGAATAGACGGAAGTCGACAGTGCTGATTCATGAGGTACAAAATTATTTTTCTTCGCCGTTCGACTGACATTTTATCCAGCTGTTTCAAAGCGGCTGAAACTTCTCGGATTGCTGGAGGCGGAATTCCAGTGAAATGAGAATCCATGCTCTCTCTGCTTCGTACTTTACCGATGATGGCCAAAGATTCCAATTGAGTCATACTAGTCCAAATCTGTCTCAGGATTTCAGGACCGTACTCTTTGACCTGGATGACTAACTTTGTGAGTGTTGGAAATGTGGTTAGAATGTGATTGAATTCATTGATTCTCAAATCACATCTACAAAGACACAATGATGTGAGAGTGGGACAAGGGTCAGACCGGGGTAAGAATTCAAAAATTGAGTCGTCCTCCTGACCTTCTTGGTTTACGATCAATTCCTTCAGGATTGGGAAGAGCTTGTTCAAATTAACGGATCCAGAATTAAAATGATGGTAGAAATTCAAAGCCAAGCGTCTGAGTTTCGGCATCTTTGGGAAATGTGTGAAACCAGAACAGAAAGAAAAGATTTCGAGGTCTTGAAGAGTGTCCTTGAACATTTCTACAGATCGAAAATGCTCACTGTCCCTGTCGTTGTCTATGTCGACAAAGTCGACTCGAAATGAGAGCTTCTTCAACTTCAATCCATTCTTTTTTTCAGCCATTCTTCGTAGTAACGCAACATGTGGTCTCATTTTAATTCCTCCTTCCCCAAGTGTTAAGCTTTGAATGGATGATTCACGCCCAAGTCTTTCGATGACACTCAAGGCATGGAAACTGATACCTTCGTCAGCGTCATCCTGAGAAAGACGCCACAAGTCATCTACGGAAATGGCTGAAATCTTCACAGCAGCCCTCATCAGTTCCTCAAGGAAAGTTGGACAGGAAGCAAATCCATTTCCACGGTCACAAGATACAAGAGTGCAACTCTTCAAAGATTTTAAATCGGGTTTTGAACCAGGAAATAATTCCACCACATTTCCTGACTCCGTCACTAGCTTGTCTGACATTGAGAATTTTTTCAAGTTGCTCATTGACCTTAGAATCGCAGACACGTCTTCAACTCTTAAAACTTCATTTCCTTCCTTAGTTTGGTAAAGATAAAGTTCCGTCGTCGTGTCCCCACAAAGCTTGAGAAATTGTTGACCAATGGAATCCGTTGCACAAAATGGTCCGAGAATGAATTTTACAAAAGGAATTCCCGATTTGTTGTTGCTGAAAACGTCAACAAAATCTTCAATTCTCCAGGTACTGACTTCATCAGGATTCCGGGATTGTGGAATGCGGAGAGTGAATTTAGAGCGAGTGAATGGAATTGTCAACTCATTCATGTGGTAAACTCCACGACATGCCAGAAAATCACAACGTCTCACGTACGGGAAGAGATTCTTCAGAATCTGCAAATGACAGAATACACATTCATTGAATTCTATTTCTTACATACATGTTCTGTTTTGTCCCACTGAGACTCCCTTCCGGAAACTGGTAATTGAAATTTGTCAGTTTATTTCGTATTTTCAGTAAGTCGATAAAATAATATTAAAAAAACTTGCCACAACGTTTGAAAGAGGGTGATCGCGTCGCCCCAACCACTCTGCTCCCTCTTCCTCATTCATCCTTGGACCAAATGACACAATCTAAATTAATTTTAAAAGATAAATTAAAATATGTGTTCCAAATAAATATGTCGGGTTTTAAAAAATCGTAGTTTCCAAAATATGAAGAACAATATTTTTATTGAAATTTAGAAAAGACTTATTATTTTTGTTTTTACTCTTTTGACATTTTTCAATTAGTGCGAGGGGTACTCTCGCTGCAATGGATTTTTATATTTTTACACTCTCAGAGCCTATAGCCTATAGCAATGATATTAGCATACGACATTTCGAATGTGTAAAATCTCTGATTTAAAAAAAAATCCTGAAATTCTGAAAATCTGAGCTTTGAACAAAAATGATTTTTAGATATCGGGAAGATTTGGAAAGAATTATCGACATTTACTCTCCACTGATCTCTACTACTACTATGGGTACCACCTGGGATATATGACCACGCATCATGGCGAATGTCGCTTATTGCGTGCATATAACAGTAAATTCGCATTAAATTAAAGTATTTATAATTGCTACAAGACACAAATGAAGGTTTAGAATTATAATTATTTGAAATAAAAGCAAACCTCTTCGTTATGACCTTCGACCCCAATATTCCCATTCTGTTCGTACACCTCCAGCTTGTGGGTCAGTTCCATATTTTTCAATGTCAATGTCTTGACCTCTTCTTCAAGGGCAAGGTCTTTCTTGACCAATTCGTCCCACCCTGTGATCTCGTCCGGGGTCATCGTGAGGTCCCTCTGATAGTCCATAGTCCACTATCGTATGTAAATTCTTTTTACAAACAAATTCACTAATTAATTCATCAGTAACTAGTTTCTGAAAAGTTGACACTTTTGACGTTTAGAGTTGGAGATTGTACTTTCTGTCTGTATTTTATTTAAATTACAATTTGGCGGTATTTGTAATTTTTGATAACACACGTGCGTTCTGTCCAAATTAAATTAATCAAATTAATTTTAATAACTAACACAATTTTATAATTTACCCTAACTCAAAATTTATAATTATTACCTGTTTCTATCTATCGTATTTTCGTCCTACACGGACTGTGGTCCTTGGTTCAAACAGTGCTGAGAATACTAAGACAACTCTTACTACACTGGTATTCCAAAATTTCCCAAGTCACTGATGAATTTTGGAATGAAAGGACCAGAAAAATTCACACAAACAAGTACAGACACGTCCGGCAACGGAGAGTTCGAAAATGAAAATAAAGGAAGGAATTCCCCGCGTCCACCAAATGCGAGGGAGAATGACAAGGGAACCTCCGTCCACGCACATATTTCTTTGTCTTTTTCTTCATTAGAGTTAAAAACCGCCCGTTTTTGAGGACTTGAAACGGCATACCGTAAATGAACGATTAGAAGCCCATTCTTGGACACTGTGAGGGACACCTTCTGAACTCCAGTTTTGCATGTCATTTCAAGACGTATATAATTCACCAAATTTTGTGCAGTCACTCCGGGTATTTATATATATGGTTGACCTCAATGACTTCATGAGGTTAATGGATGGGTTAACGGGATGACCTAATTCAACAGTGAAGTCATTTGTTCCATTTGGTCAATCAGAGTCCTTGTACGAAGACATACATTTCAGTCATATTTGCGTCTCTAAATTGTAATAAAATCTGGAGCCCAGACATTTCGACCCTTCTTGACCTTGTGCATCGTTTGAAATATCCGCCACCTGGTGAGGCTATTAATTTACAGTATTGCCAAATCCCTAATGATTACGTGACCTTTGTGATGGCGAATATAGAGCAATGACAATTTCTGACCTCTGTGGTAATTAATATGATTTCTGCAGTCAAAATTCATTAGACTTGTTTGTACGTTAGCATTTGAGAAAATGATGTTGAAAAGCGATTCGCAAGGGTTCCCTTGTTAGCATTTCACATAACGATCGACCAGTCCATTTTGCCCCAACAAAGCCATAACTTCTTGTCAATCCGATTTGTATGGGGTTCGACTCCTTCACGCAGACAATGGTGTGTGTTCTAATTAAATACTATAGGCCGGAGTTTATTCATGCTACTAGGGACTAGGGACTAGGGGTGCCTTCCATAGAACAGACTAAATTATAATGAGCCCACTCTATACAAGAAGCAGGCATTCATAATGCGGTGGGTTTATACTAGTGCTCGCAACGGGTCGGATCTCGGATCGGATCCGGATCCCAATTTTAGGATCCGAAACATTTCGGACCGGATCCGGATCTGGAGAGGTTCCGGATCCGACCCGTTCGGATCCCATGCCAATAATGTTAATATTTTCGGATCCCGACCCGATCCGATTCGAGAATTTCGGTCCGGATCCGGATCGGATCCGAGTTTGTCGGATCTCGGATCGGATCGGATCCGCGCAGGATCCGATCCGATCCGATCCGTTGCGAGCACTAGTTCATACACTTCAATATTTTTAACGACTGTCCGTAGCAGTGTAAGCGTGGAATCCTAATCAGCCCAGGTATATCTACAACTTTACTATAAGGTAAGGTCATACTGCTCAAACAATAGAACTTGAGCAGAATTTTGGAAAATGTGTAACCAATATGGAAGTGATAAACTCAATTTTTGATGTTCGTACAGTATGACCTTACCTTTTTGTCGATAAATTGCATTTTGGGCCGATTGAATATCCACGCTTTTAGTGTACTGTAGTTACAGGAATAATATAATTTGGGATAGGGATGACTCGAATATTCGGTTACTATTCGGTGACCGAATATTCGGCCAAACGAATACTACGTTCTAAATTCATCAGGGGCTTCAAATCCGGACTGGTTTGTTGATAGAATCTCCGTTTGAGGAATTTGGTCAACCGAATATTCGGTATTCGGTGAAGAGCCGAATACCGTAATATTCAGCCGAATAGCGCCGAATATTCGGCAATATTCGGCCGAATATTACGGTATTCGGCGCCTCACCGAATACCGAATATTCGGTCACGAAAATCCGTGAAACGAATTTCTATGGACAGACATGACCGAAATTAAAGCCCCTGACGGATTTAGAGCGAAGTATTCACCCGAAACCGAATATTCGGTCCATCCCTAATTTGGGATATACCTTGCAAATTCTGGCTGTCGGTGACGATCCTCAGATTTGACTTTGACTTGACTTTGTTTTGTTTTGTGGGACATAGTGTGGTGGTGAACTTGCACATTCATCAACAATATGGAGATTATCTATTTTAGTTTTAGTCGGCAATGTTCTCATTGGCAGTCGGCTTTCTTTTCATTTTATTGACAAACTTACATACGTAGTACGGACGTTGGATTCTGGACTGGCCGAGACTGGGTGGACTAGACCCGGCAGCTTTTGGTTTGAATTCATTCTTGTTCTTGACTTTGCCAGTGACAGTCCATGAATCATTTGACTCGATTTCTTCGTGGCCAATGGACAAAGAGTCCACGAGAATCTAACGTCCTCCTGAGTCTGACTTGACTCTTTTTGTACATTTTTAACCTTTTGAGTATTTGACAACGACACGAGTCCGACTCGACTCATTTTTGTACATATTTGTCATTCCGAGTTTATTTGTGGATAATTAAAGTTAGTTTGAGTTCAGTTGTCATCCGTTTGTGTTGACTCTAACTTTATTTGTCATTTTATGTTTCCGCTTTAGCGGTGGTCCTTCGATTGATTAGACATTGATACTTTTTAGGAGTTATCGGAGGCGTGATCACGTTGACGCGATCGCACTGGCATATACAGGACCGCCCGGCCCTTCGCCAACGACTTTGCTTCCAAATAGTCAAAATTGTTCAATTCCTTCCATTTCTTCTCTATTTCTTGAATTTCCATCAAATGTTCTGACCAAAAATTCTAGGATTTGATTTGAATCCTACTTCTGGAGCAAGTTTTCAAAAATGTGATCGGATATACAGTGTACGAAAAATTTTGAATTTTTAGTAGTCATAAATCCTAAGTTAACTTAAAGAAAAACTCATTATTTCTAACCTCTTTGCGTTGCCACCCGTGCTCACATATCCATGAGTATGTATAAACGTCAAGGTCAGCGCCGAGTCGAACGCCAATTACGAATGGAAATTACCTTACGGTAATTACCAATTGGCTTTAAATTACCGGTAATTACCAAGGTGATTACCAATGGTAATTACATTACGGTATAGGAGTCGAAATATATACCGTGAACCAAAACGGCATATTTTCTGCTGTGTAGTAGTTCTTTAGTATTGACCAACGACAGTATTGGCACATATACCTCTGAACTCCCGTATGACCCTCCAGAGGTCAAAAAGGTCATATGGTCAACATATGCAAGATAACTAAAAATTGCTGGTCTTGCATATAATAGCAACCCTTGGAGGTAGTGAGCAACTTTAGTATGGCCCCTATGCAAGGTCAACATGCCCAAGGTTGACGGATTCTGCATACTTAGTAGTCCTTGGGGTAGCGAACAACATTGACACTTGCGCTGAAAAGCCTCACAGTGACCCTGCATAGGTCACGGGGTCAACATGTCCAGGGTTGCAGAAATAACTATTTTTCAGCCAACAATGGAACGTAGCGGGGTGTAATCTCCGGAATTGAATTAAACTCGGAATGTAAGTCAATCAAACTATTCTGCGTTCAAAAATCGGTTCAATTTGGTCGTAAGTCAAAGTCTTAGCCCAGACGGTAATGACAAATAATAATATTAGTCATTGACCAAAGACAATTAACCCACGAGTGACCTTTCAAGGGTTACCAAAGGTCAGGTCGAGGTCATAAAAAGTGGCCGATTTTACATTTTTATTAGTCCATGGGTGAGTCGCCAACTTTGAGTTTGGAACCTATCGTTGTGAGTTCGTTGATTTCCTTTATTGTGGTCTAGAATTTCAGCTTAGGCTGCTGTCAACATTCGGACCCGGCTTTAAGCCAAACAAAGAGAATAAAGAATTATACATAGCGTCGGTCCTCGTGTCTTTGCTGACTTAAAAATACATTTTTGTGTTTTATGGTTATCATAAGACGGAAAAATATGTTGAGTTGAGTTGTATGTTTACATTTTGAAGCAAACGAACAAAGCGTGTACCATACGCGTATATACCCTTGTGTATAATTTTGTACATTGGTTTGAGTTGAGAGATAGCACACATGGCTTTTGGATGAACCAACACAGTGCAGTGCAGTGGAGAAGTAAACTTGTACATTTTGATGCAACTGAAATACATTTTGTAAAGCTAATGAGGAGAGGCAAAGAATATTTTTTAGAAGCGAGACTTCTAAATAATTTGACATAGCGGTTATTGCGCCGTGTGTGGTAGGCATTATTAACAGAAACCAACCATTAGGTTGTTAGGTGACTCCCAGTCCCAATCCGATTGATTTTTATTTGATACAAATTCTTAGAATTTATCAAATATTTCAACTTGACCGTAACCGTAACATAATTTTATCTATCTTGGGCCGGACTGACCATAAGGCCGGGCGGGCGATCGCCCGGTGCGCCCCTGTGAATTTAACATTAGGGGCACGGAAGTAATTAAGGCGCCCTTTGCGTTTGCCCCATGCGCCTAATATTAACCGCCCTCGGCGCCCCTGGGTTGCCAGTCCGGCTCTGTCTATCTACGACGAAATATCGAGGTGGAGCTACTCCGCTTCAAAATCCGACAAGCGTAGAGGCGCTGACGAGCGCTTAAGTAAAAATCGGCCTGAAATAATGAATTTCTCAACGGTATATTGTCAAAAACGCGCCCAAAATATTTTTTTTCGAAAAATCTGGCGATGCCACCTTTTTCGTAATAATTTTATGTAATTTTTAAAATTTTGTTGAACCGGTTTGGAGTAAGTCGATCTTTCGCTGTCAGGACATTTGGAGGAGAATAGGAGAAAATCTGATATTTTTCACCGAAATACCCTGGCACCAAGAAATCGACTTTCTCCAAACGGGGCCAACAAACTTTTAAAAATTACATAAAAATATTACAAAAACGTGGCATTGACAGATTTTTCGAAAAAAATATTTTGGGCGCTCTTCCGACAAAATACGGTCGAAAACACCATTGCCGATTTTTACTTAAACGCTCGTCAGCGCCGCTACGCTTGTCGGATTTTCAAGCGGAGTAGCTCTCCAGATCCTTCATAAGATTTTTTACGAAATGCATATCTCACTTTTTGTCCGGCTCTCCCAGATTTGGCTGGCCATGGGGAGAGAAAGGTTATGCGTGACTCTGTATATCCGATATTTTTGATTATATCAAGACTATTTGGTTTATTTTTGATCATTTTTTATATATATATTATGTCGGATTTCTTTGGTATTAACTTTTTTTTTATATATATCCGATTTTATGAGATTTATAAGAATTTTGATATATATCTGATATTTTTATATACATCGGATATTTTGACATCCGATTTTTAATATATATCGGATTATTTTAATCTTGATTTATTTGATCATGATATCATAAAATCATGATATATATCCTGATATATATATTATATCCATTCGATATATATCCGCAACATTGGGAAATATAATCAACAATTATGTGCTTTCTTTGGGACACCCTGTTTAAACGAATTAATTAATTGCTGGAATAATTACGTTAATTATTATCCAGCAAATCCAGCTAGTCCGAACTGACGACACCCAACTGATGAATCAGTGAGACTTCTTTCCATTGTTGTCCTATTCTGACCGATAGACAGAAACAAATATTATTTGAAAATAAATGTTGAATTCAGTTATTCTCTCACTCCAATTCCAAGAAACGTATTCGGAATTTTAAAACAATCCTCAGCGTTTAATTTAAATTCTCAAAATCAATGAGTTCATATTCAAAATGTCATTGAAGAGTTTCAGCGTTCAAACTCTTGTTCTCATTCCCGGTTGGACCAAGCTCACGTGTGTTATCAAAAATAAATACCGCCAAAGTGAAATTTGAATCAAATATACGGACGGTTACTTTTCATTAAATCATTTTGGATCCACAATTTCCAACTGCCAACGTCAAAGTCAAAAGTGTCAATTCCTTTGAAATCACTGGTGAATTAATTAGTGAATTTGTCAAAGTTTTATTTTGCGGTAGTGGACTATGGAAAAGGCGGAGCTCACCATGACCGCGGACGAGATCACAGGATGGGATGAATTGGTCAAGAAATGCCTTGCCCTTGAAGAAGAGGTCAAGACATTGACATTGAAAAATATGGAACTGACCCAGAAACTAGAGATGTACGAACGGATTGGGAATGTCGAGGTCGAAGGTCACAACAAAGAGGTTTGATTTTATTTCAATTATAACTCAAAGCTTCTATTCCAGTCGGTTCTCTATCAATTATAAATACATAATATTTAATTCGAATTTATTTTTTTGCACACAATTATCGACATTCGCCATGACGGGTGGTCATATATCGCAAGTGGTACCCCTAGTAGTAGGTAAAGACCAATGGAGAGTAAATTATTAGACATTTCATTACCTGAATTTATTTTTCAGTGTCAGGGGAACGCAGCAGTGACGGAACTTGAAGAGGAGCTGAAACGTCTAAAAGAGGAAAATCTGGAACTGACTTGGAAATTCCAGATGAAGAAAATGTGGAACCTTGTTCTTGAAGAGGTGAGGAAAATGCAATTTTACGTGTCTGTACTATGAATTAAAAATTAATTACTAAAATTCCAAAACATCCAAACAAACCAAACATAAAACTTTACATGAGAAACTAATTGATATAATTTTTTTTTTTCAAATCAATTTAGATTTTGTCAGTTGGTTCAAAGATGAATTTGATGAATGAGGAAAAGAGAGAATGGCTTGAGAGACACAATCACCCACTTTCAAACGATGTGGTATGTTTTTTAATTTCATCATTTATCAAATTATTAAAATACAAAAACAAAGTGACGATTTCAATTTTAAGTTCCCGGAAGGGAGACTCACTCAGTGGGACACAAAGAATCTCTATTTAGGAAATAGAATCTAATGAGTGTGTATTTTGGTTATTTGCAGGTTCTGGAGAATCTCTTTTCGTACGTGGGACGTCCTGATTTGCTGGGACGCCGTGGAGTTTGTCACAAATGGAATGAGTTGACGATTCCATTCACTCGCTCAAAATTCACTGTCCGTATTTACCATTCCGAGAATCCTGAGGCAGAGAGTAGGCGGACAATGGAAGATTTTGTTGCCATTTTCAGCCAGAACAGGAACAGAGACGGGATACATTTTGCAAAATTTAAACTCGGACCATTTTGTGCAACGGATGTAATTGGTCAACAATTTCTCCAGCTTTGTGGGGACACGACGACGGAACTTGATCTTTGTCAAGGGGTGGATGGAAATGATTGTGGTTGTACTTCTGGTCATATCTATCTACCGCATTCCTCACAAGTGTTTCGAGTTGAAGACGTGTCTGCGATCCTCAGGTCAATGCCCAACTTGAAGAAATTGTCAATGTCTGACAAGCTCGTGAGCGACTCAGGAAATGTTGTGGAATTATTCCCTGGTGTAAAAGCAGAATTACGTTCTTTGCAAAGTTTGACTGTTACATCTTGCACCACTGCTGGTCCAATTGAATGTTGTCCATCTTTCCTGGAGGAACTGATTAAGGCTGCTGTCAATATTTCACACCTTGGCGTCGCAGATTCCTGGCACACTCCGGATGTCGCTGATGAAGATACAGAAGGCAACATTTTACAAGCGTTGAATGTCTTTGAAAAACTTGGACGTGAGTCCTCCATTCAGAGCTTAACACTTGGAGAAGTAGGAATCAAAATGAGACCACATGTTGAGATACTACGAAGACTTGCAGCAAAATCGGAAGGATTGAAGTTGAAGAAGCTATCATTTCGAGTCAGCTTTGTCGACATAGATGAGGGGAGAGAGATTGAGCATTTTCAATCCTTAGAAATGTTCAAGGACACTCTTGAAGATCTAGAAATCTCGTCCTTTTGGTCTAGTTTCATAGATTTGCCAAAGATGCCGAAACTTAGACGCTTGGCTTTGATTTTCCACGCTCATTTGAGGTCTGGATTGGTCAATTTGAACAAGATTTTCCCAATCCTGAAGGAATTGATCGTATGCGAAGATGGTGGCGAGGATGACTCAATTTTTGAATTCTTACCCCACTCTGACCCATGTCCTAGTGTCAAATCATTGAGTCTCTGTAGATTTGATTTGAGAATCAATGAATTCAATCACATTCTAACCACATTTCCAACACTCACAAAGTTAGTCATCCAGGTCAAAGAGTACGGTTCTGAAATCCTGAGACAAATTTGGACTCATATGACTCAATTGGAAACTTTGGCCATCATCGGTATGGTGAGAAGCAGAGAGAGCATGGATTCTCTCTTCACTGGAATTCCGCCTCCAGCCATCCGAGAAGTTTCAGCCGCTCTCAATTATCTGGATAGAATGTCAGTGGAATGGCGAAGAGATGCGATTCTAAACCTCATGAATCAACACTGCCGACTTCCGTCTATTCAAAATTTAACAAGTAAGCCAATCTCGAATCGTATCATATATAAATATATAAAGTTTACTGTCCGTAGCACTGTAAGCGTGGAAATCCAATCAGCCCATAAGGTCGTATATCGACACCTATGACAACTTTACTATAAGGTAGGGTCATACTGCTCAAACAATAGAACTTGAGGAGGATTTTGCAAAATGTGTCACAAAATGGAAATGAGAAACTCGATTTTTTTGCTTGGACTTGATGACCTTACCTTATACTAAAGTTGTCGATATATTGGCTTTACCTTGGATTGGAATTCCACGCTTACAGTGCTACGGACAGTAGGTCAGATTATAACTATTGAGTTTCGACTCCAATTCTGGAGCAGACTGCTGAACTGTAATTGTGTTGTTTTGAACAGAGTTACGAAGGCTGACGTTAGGTGTGACTGTCTGTGGACCTCCTGGACGGCCAGACTCACTCAAATATATTTCTGACGTTACGGGTTTCCTGGGATTCTATTCACTCAAACACCTCAGTCACCTCAGTGTTTGTGACACCAGGGTAAGTTATCGTGGGAAATAAAGAAATAATATAGGTAAAACAATTTAGCCCAACCCTTAGCAGTTGAGAATGTGACCCCCATGTTTGTGACCTTGACGTGGAGTTGTGACCCTTCATTCTTCTTGTATCTTTGACAGTTGACGAAGGAGTGCTGTGAAATATTAAGGATGGAAATGGAAGTGGGTCTTGAGTCTTGGGAATTTACAAGTGTGGACGACAAGGAAATTGTTCCTCCTCGTAAAGCTGAAGTCTCTGACGTGTACTGGAGTTATTGGAATGAGGCACAAACTTTACTTTTTTGATTTTTTTTTTGGGGTGAAAAGTTTTGAAAAGTCCTTCAATCAATTACGGTGATTCTTGTATTCAGAAAGATAAAGAAGGAAAATGAGTTAGGAAAATAAGTTTTCGAGTTAAAGAGACCAGGAATCAGCGTTGGAGAATTGGCTGGGTCTTTGAGTTAAATTCTAGTGTTAGATTAAATCAAGTAAATTAAGAATTAATCATTCACTTTATTAGGCACTGTGAAAGAGAAATATGAAAATAAAAACCTTGGGATATTTTGTGTAATCTTTGTTTGTGTCAACGACCTCGTTTATTTGTCGGCATTTGTGTTTAGAATTTGAGTTTTGATTTGTGTTCCGGGCATTGAATGGAACTGGAGTGAGTTTCTTTTCTATCTGCAGTCTTAGTACGATCCCTGCTTTCCGGTTTATTAACCCCACTGCATGCACAAATGCTTAAAGCGGGACCCATGACGCCTTTTAGCGTTCGTGCCTGCGAGAGGATTAAAACAACTTATTGTTGCTGATGATTTCTGATGAGAAATTATATCATTATTAATTCTATTTAAACGAATTAAAGAACGAATCAATCAGGGCCTTTATTTTCATTGGCTGTTCAAATGAGGTCAAACTACACTGTACGGTCATTCTCCAGTGTGAGTTCTTTTATGAACAATTAAACGGACTGATCCTCTGAATGATTTCTCACACTCGTCGCATTTCAACGTTCCTTCTCTAGTCTGAATTCTTTTATGGTCAGTCAAACTCATTTTTGTCGCGTATCGCTTCCCACGCTCCTCGCATTTGAACGGTTTCCCGCCAGAGTAAACGTAAACGATTCGTTCATCTCCTCCATGAATTATTCTCATGTGTGTGTTCAATTCGTCCATACGCGAGTAACATTCGTCACACACGGGAAGGGAAGTTCTGTTGTTTCTCGTTTTAGGGTTGTGCTACAGTCAGGGTCACAGTTATTTTCCCCTTCATATTGTAAGTTCTTAAGGGAATTTTTGAAAGTGATTGTATTTTTGGTTTATGGTCACAGCCAAAGTATTTTCCGCCAGCAGTTTCAGTATTCGATGAATCTTCTCATGAAAATATTGGTTCGCCTTTGTAAGTTTTTATGATGGGACTTGCGATTTGTGGTTCGTCTGCCGTCGGAGACACTCCCCCCGCCACATTTCTCCCCAGCACCGAACATGACTTGGGCGTCTGACGCACAATCCATTGAGTCAACTTCTTCGACCTCACATTTAATTTCTGGATTGAATGATGAGTGATCAGTGACGTAAGGAATTTCATTCTCACTCATTTTATCATAGATGATCGTCGATCTGAAATACAAAAAGAAAGAGGAAGTAAAACAAGGACACAGTAGAAATACCCTAAATTTGGATCCAACAAGCACTTTTTTTGGGTCCACACTTGTCCGAACTATACAAATTTCAATATTTCTAAGGTTTTGGTTCTGGTGCTACTATCTTTACGTGCAGTTGTCAATAATGGTGGAGAGTCAATTCACATTGAAAGTAAAGAATACTGTTTCCTCCTATTCACCTCCATCTTCATTTCTCTTTTCTTATTTCAGTACAGGGTGACTAATATGTATTGCGCTCTGGGTATCTCAGGAACCACGATACGTATAATCAACTGGAATAACTCGTCGGAGAGACCAGCTCAAATGTAATCTCAGATATCATATTTCAACTCGCGCGTGGCGGAAGATAAAAATAATAAGTTATTCAAATTTTTCATCCGTTTATCTACGGTTTTTCGCCTGAATAACCGTGAAAACTTCAGAATTTCAAAAAGCGAACTGCACCACCACATTCACAAGTGCTTTCTGGAAATTTTTAGCCACGACTCACCGACTTCTGAGCGAGTCGATTTTTGCCTCAACATTCCGGGTGTTTCCACTTAAAGCGAAATTTCGAGGCAAAATTGACTTGCTCAGAAGTTGTGAAACCACGGCTCAGAATTTTCAGAAACACTTTCGAATGTGGTGGTGGAGTTCATTTTTTGAAATTTTAAAGTTTTAGTGACTTTTCAGGTGGATATTCATGAAAAAACTGGTGAAAAACGTCGAATTTCTGATTTTCTTATCATCCGTCCCGCGCAGCGCGCGAACGCGCTCTGAGATGGAGCTGGAATATGATGTCCGAGATCCTACTTGAGCTGATCTTTCCAACGATATATCCCAGTTGAATGTACCTATTGTGGTTCCTGAGATACCCAGAGCGCAATTCATATAAGACACCCTGTACATTACAAAATATTTTTCATTTTTGTATAATAACCAAATCTTTATTCAGTCTCCGTTTTCAATCTAAAATTGCCCACAAGACACGGAATATAATTGCATTTAATTTAAGAATAATTCCACATTCAAATAGATACTTCTTAGAATTACATACCGTAAAATACCGATTAGAAACCTGGTGTTGGATATTGATCATCCCATCTCGATTACAAACCGGATCTCCAGACTATTCTAAGAAATAGAAACCGGTCTCGAATACAAACCGGGTTCTCTATAGCTCAACCGAGTTCATTATGGCTCACAAACCCTTGTAGCTGTGCGGTATATTCAGTTTCAACTTTTGAATTTTGAAATTTAATTATTAGAAACCGGTCCCAAAATTCCTCTGTTAACCAGAGGATGCACAATATTGTTAGGTTATTGCATGAGTCGGAGTCGTGACGTCATGTCATGAGTTGTGGATTGCGTGTAGTTTGGGTTTGTTTGTAAACAACAGTGAAGAAAGAAAGACAAAAGAAGGGACATTCAGTCTTAAGCCTTGGAGGGAAGCAGAGCATTGCGTAGGACCGGTCAACGTCACTTTTGTTTACTTTCGTCTCGAGTCCAGAATTTGTGTATTTGTCTTGTCTTGACTCTTGAGTTTGGACAGGCAGGCGGAATTTATCCGGACGGGACAAAAGCTGACTGGATAGAACAGGTAAAGTCCACATTTGTGTCATTTTTTGTGGAATTGTGACAATTCTAGTAAAGTTTGGTTGTCCAACTCAACCAAATATCAGTAATTTTAGCTATCGATGATGCGACATGTCAGGAAAAAATATTGACTGACATTACTAACGATAATATAGTAGCAGTGTGTGTGTGCGAATAAGAAGGGCGTAAATAAGTTTTTGGCGTCTTTTTTCCGTTTTGACAGGATTCGATTGGTCTTACTCAAGGCGTTTCTTTCTCCCAGTCCCTCCGGTGCATAAATGCACTTGTTCTTTTTTGCGGGGATCATCAGTTTTCACAGAAGTTGTTGCTAATTGTTTCTTCTCCTCAAGTTCCTGCGACACTGATTGGACTTTCCCTGAGTGTAAACCCGGTCCATCAATTTTGTTCAGGGCGACTCTTAGTCGGGTATTTGTTCCCAGCAGAGGTGGGCAGCTGAGGAGTTTCCTCAGGGGGTAGGTACCGGCTGCGTATTTCCATACCCTACTGTATCTCGGTACTTTTAACCGCGTAGCAATGCTTCCACGTACTGTGTAGTGTGTGTTGTCTTAACCTAACAAGAATTTGCAAGAAGTAAACTAACTATGCTCAATTAAAATTAAACTATGTGACCACGAAGTACTTCTTGGTCGTAAAATTTAATTTTAATTTAGCAATTTAGGTTAGTTCGTGCAAATTCTGGTCAGGTTTAGTGTATTTGATATCTAGTAGGCTGTTTTTGACATAACCTAACCTAAAGCAATTGGAATTCGCGAAAAAAAAATGTTAAAAAGAAGTTCGGAGCCCAGTGGGGACGAACCCGACCCTCCCTCCCCGCCCCCTCTAGGTCAGGTTTAGTTTTGTACAGCATTCAGCTCTGAAGTAAAAAATTCAGCTACTCTGAGGGGTGTAGTAGAACAAAAACGAAAAATAAGCTCTAATAATGTTATCATTCACACCCGTTGAAGTTTTCCTTGAGCGACTTTTGTATGACTTTTTGTGCACATATTTCAATAAGTCGGTTTGAATTGTGGTAGATGGAGGAAAGTGAAATGTTAGGGCAGTCCTTGAATTCGTCACATTCTAGGTGTAATAGAAAGTAGAAATAGACCCTTAGGTGTTTGATCTAGACTAGGGAAGCTCTTTTTCCCCTCAGTCATGGGTGGGTCATTGTGTTGGGTCTCAAAGATTGAGGGTCAATTTTTACGATGCACCCCTAAGTGTTACTTATTATTACTTCAATACGGTAATGTACTAAGGTTACAAATAATCAAAACTACAAAATACTAATACAAATTGCACCAAAATACAGTCACCATTTTAAATAAAAAACGAGAATTTTTCTTGGCTTTCTGTGACTCCTCACCACCACCACCACCACGGGTCGTGACCACGGGGAGCGCGCTGTCGCGCGAGGGTTTTCGTTTACGACACCCTTCGTACATTGCCCGTCAAGAAGGCGGTAGTTTGAGTTGAGAGGATATAGGATTCTGAGGTGCTGTCTACTGTGTTCATTAAGTGATGATCGGTAGTTTTGGTGTGGTAGTTGTGACAGCAGAGAGGTGCGCGTGACAGACAGACGGACACACGGACGGACGGGGAGAATTTTTTAAGACTTCTACAGCACTGCGTCCACGGGCTAATAACAAGGTAACCCCGTCAGATGCCTGTCGCATTTTAAGGCGCCACTTGGTGAAATTGATACCTTGGCTGAGCCTAACATGACAACCACAGAATGAAACAACGTTATTTGCTTATTCCATTGTATTCATCAGGGCAACTCCACGTTGTTTGTTGTTAGGCCTCTGGGCCTAACCAGGTGGGTCAGTCTCTGTAGGAGGCATGGGACGGGTCTAAGAAGCAGTTTTGTTGATTTCGTTGGACCCAACGACCGGCGAGAATTGCGGCCTGAGAAAGTCCGAGTCGTCCAAGTAAGAAATTAAATATATTCTTCATCCGG
>JAQFYE010002265.1:0-18730 GCA_034694305.1 Protaphorura glebata | reverse complement strand
ACTAGCAAATCGAGTGTCCTTATTTCGTGTAGGAATTCGGCCGCTCATCGTTGGACAAACATAGGATTCATCGTCTGTCTGAACGAGCCTTGGAAACTCCTTAGGACTTTGGATTCTATCCAACAACTGCACTGTCATGATCTCGGGCCAGAATATTCCATTGCATTTACTGCGCTCTCCGTTCGCTCCATTTACTTCGTTCACTTTGCTCGCACAAAAATTCAGCCATATCCAACCGCCTACTTTTAGGACTGTGCGATATACTCTTGTCTTTTGTATTTTTAAAAATCCCAAAAGAATATACCAGGACAGATTAAAATGTACATCTGATTCTGATATTAGAATTCATTGGATTGGAATTAACTTAAAAACTTTTATTAAATTTTAAAACTTTTTTATGAATCGCCAATCGAGTGGACTATGTCCGTCTTGTTAGCAGCCAAGTATTGTTGGGTTGTCAATGGAGTACGTCTTGTTGACAAACAGGAGTTTTGCAACTAAATGGCGACTAATTTGGGACAAAATGCAATCGAGTGGAATATAAGCAGTGCTTCGCTACGTTTCGCTACACTTCGCTCGCCCAATCACCGTATAATTAAATTTTGTCGTGACCGAAATTTTAATAACACCCTATCGCCTATTTCTTTACACATTGGCATAACAATATTAGGGATATCGTATTGTCTGTGACGCCAGAGGACTCTATTATTAAAAAATCAACATTATTATGCACTTAGCCTCCCCAATAAGGAAAATAAAACCATAAAAAACACGTACTGTCAACCTTCAGTAGATTGACTACTGAAAATACGACTGTGTTTAAAAGTGAAAATGCGAAAATTGAATGGAATTTCAATTTCGATAAGTTTCTATTCATCCAATAAGCAAACAGACTATATCGAGCCAATATAAGTTGTCCAGAAATATTTCTCTGGCCGGCTTCACAGCCAAAACCGCTGAACCGAATAAAAATAATTTTTACATGTGCGGGTCAGAAATCGGCGCGCGCAGTGCAGCGAAGTTTTTCAAAAAAAAATTTTCAAGATTTGAACTTTTTTTGAATGTAACACCGGTAGAATAGACAAGTTTCTGCTTCGCAAGCCGTGACATAGGTGGCTACGACTTTGGGGTGAACTTTCTGTCATAAGTTGGATTTATAGTACTACGAAAGAGGGTTTCTTATAGATTTTACCTATCGCATTATCCAAGTGGGAATTTTTTTTAGAAGAATCTACGAAAATTCACTGTTAAGTGACTATAAGTACATTTTCCAAATAATGTACGTATGCCGAGATAAAAATTGTCAAAAATAAACCCCATGTTGAAGCTTATGGAGAAAAAAAAGTTCACCCCAGCCGCTATGCCTGCGATGCTGTTCTCCTTATACCTAACAAAGCGCGCGAGAAACTGGTGTATATAGGTGCAAAAACCCTCACATGGGTTGGAGGAGAATTTGTTCGAGGGTGGGAAAGTTTGAGCTGTTGACACATGAGTTGATAAAGAGTCATCACCAATCACAACAAAATGATCGGGTTGGCGGAAAATTATGAAAACTCATAATTTCAATAAGATTTTACACAGGCATGACCGGGCTTCACTACAGGGTGTGCCATCATAAATTAGACCCTGCAGGGTAGATCAAAAGAAGTTTTTTTGAAGTCGAGATTTGATATGGAAATTCGCTAATACGATGTAGGAGTAGGAGGTTAGGAATTGCACTTTACAGCAGGGGGGATCATAAATTAGACCCTGCAGGCTGGTCCAAAAGAAGTTTTTTTTTGTAAAAAAACGAGATTTGACCTGGAAATTAACTAATACGATGTAGGAGGTTAGGAAATGCACTTTAAAGGGTGGTTCATAAATTATGGTAAAGATGTTAATGCTGGTTTGCTTAGCAACAGAATGTAGTTAAAATGTTTTGATGTCGATTTTTTGAGGAAATGAGAGAAGGCGATTAGGGGATGGATTGAGACGGTCGGGATGATCTTTTGCTTAGCAACAGAATGTAGTTAAAATGATTTGATGCCGATTTTTTGAGGACATGAGAGAAAATGATTAGGAATAGGAGGATTTTCTGGGATTACGCTGGAATTGGTTGGAGGGGCCTGGTGGAGTCCGACCGAATGTTTTCCATAATATATTTCATTTGGTTCCTTTCTAACCCGGCAGTACTGCCGGACTTTCTGCTAGTATGATACTAAACCACATTCATGAGAATTCAATCTTCCCCATTGCCTGAAAGTCGAAGAAGAGATCAGTTCAGAGAGTTACTAATAGTATAGTAAGACCAGAGCAGCAGAATATGAAGGGAGCACAGAAACAAAAAGTGATCGGACCTGGAGGAAATCCGCGGGAAATATTTCAAGTGATTGTCGTCTTCCATACTCTATGAATCAATTATTGTTCTCCATGCAAGAGCGGGAAATAGTTCCGTTCCTTGTTGGTTCTAACTTCCCCCTTTCTCTTAGACGAGTATATACATGGGAGACTAGATCCCGCGCAGATTTTATTATTTTATTATTTTATTATTTTACTATACTATTTTAGTTGGGCGACCGGACCGAGTGTAACGAGAGGAGACCTCCTATTCGACTTCAATCCGTTTGTGTCTGCCGTGTCTGCGGTTGCCCCAGCAACCGACCCCTTATATTCAAATTCTATCCTTATGTGTCTGCCGTGTCTGCGGCTGCCCGTAGCAACCGTGATAAGGTTATTTGATTGGGTGACCGAGTGTAACGAGAGTCGTGTCCGCGTCTGCCTGTGTCGGCGTTGGTTACGCCACGCTCTAGTAGGTTAGGAGATGCACTTTACAACAGGGTGTTCATAAATACTTTACAGGATGGTTCAGAGTTTTTTTTTAAAAAAAGCCGAGATTTGACTGGATATTCACTAATACGGTGTAGTAGGTTAGGAAATGCACTTTACAACATGGTGGTTCATAAATTAGACCCTACAGGGTGGTTCAAACTTTTTTTTAAGGAGCCGAGATTTGACTGGAAATTCACTAACACGCTGTAGTAGGTTAGGAGATGCACTTTACAACAGGGTGGTCCATAAATACCTTACAGGATGGTCCAGAGTTTTTTTTTAAAAAGCCGAGATTTGACTGGAGATTCACTAATACGCCGTAGTAGGTTAAGAAATGCACTTTACAACATGGTGGTTCATAAATTAGACCCTACAGAGTGGTTCAAACTTTTTTTAAAGAGCCGAGATTTGACTGGAAATTCACTAATACGCTGTAGTAGGTTAGGAGATGCACTTTACAACAGAGTGGTTCATAAATAAATACCTTATAGGATGGTTCAGAGTTTTTTTTAGAAAGCCGAGATTTGATCTAGAAATTCACTAATACGCTGTAGGAGGTTAGGAAATGCACTTTACAACAGGGTGGTTCATAATTTGAACCTTTTAGGGTGGTTCAAAAGAAGTTTTTTAAAAACCGAGATTTGACCTGGGATCTCAGTACCGGGTGGTGTAATGCTTATGTTGTGATATGTTGGAGTTGCTTAGCAACAGAATATAATTGAAATGTTTTGACGTTGATTTCTTAGGAAACGGTTAGGGGATGGACTGAGGGGGCAGGAATGTAAATAGTTTAGGGTTGCTTAGCAACAGAATGCAATTAAAATGTTTTTATGTTGAATTTTTTAGGACATTTCACGAATCGGGATGAAAGGGCAGGAATGCAAATATTTTGGGGTTGCTTAGCAAAAGAATATAATTAAAATGTTTTGATGTTGATTTCTCAGGGAACGGTTCGGGGATCGACTGAGGGGGCAGGTATGTAAATAGTTTGGGGTTGCTTAGCAACAGAATGCAATTAAAATGTTTTGATGTTTATTTCTTAGGAAATGGTTAGGGGATAGACTGAGAAGGCAGGGTTGTAAATATATCGGGGTTGCTTGGCAACAGATTGCAACTAAAATATTTTGATGTTGCTTTTTTTTAGGAAATGCGACCTAAAGGGTTAGGGGATGGATTTAGACGGTCGGTATGATATTTTGGGTTGCTTAGCAACAGAATGTAGTTAAAATGTTTTGATGCCGATCTTTTGAGGATATGGGACTTAGTTATATTCTTATTAGTTATAGATTTAAAATGCTAGGTCGCCCTTCTGTGGCAGCCAGGGACGGGATGACATAAATCCTAGTAACTCTATGAATCACTTAAATTATACCCAAATAATCTACTCTGGCTAGATACTTCGGCATCGAATAATTTAACAATAATTGTTGGGATACACGTGGAGGCATACCTATTTAAGTATAAAGTGCGATCCAATTATCTGGAAATGGGAGTTTGGATTTTTATATTTCGCATAGAGTTACTAATAGTATAGTAAGACCAGAGCAGCAGAATATGAAGGGAGCACGAACCGTGATTGTGTAACACTCACCGATGGATCAATTGGGATTTATTCTTATTGTTGTGAGGAATGTTGTGCTTTTGCTTGTGACTAAACAAATCTGAATCTGAATCTGGAAACAAAAAGTGATCGGACCTGGAGGAAATCCGCGGGAAATATTTCAAGCGAATGTCGTATTCCCATGGTTCATACTCTATGAATCAATTGTTCTCCATGCAAGAGCGGGAAATAGTTCCGTTCCTTGTTGGTTCTAACTTCCCACTTCCTCCTCTTAGACGAGTATATACATGGGAGACTAGATCCCGCGCTAATTTTAAAATTATTGGACCGACTTGCCGCTCCTTTCCTCCACCTAAAGTTTCACAAAATAGTAGATTCTGCTACCTGGTCTTACTATACTATTAGTAACTCTGTGGTCTTTCGCGGAAAAAGGCAGGGATTGGCACAGCAAATTAACCTTACGCTGGCAGAGAATCGACTTATCCCAACTGCTTGTATCTACCGCTGCTTTTGGGGTTGTTGGAGACTCTCTCCCCGCGTAAGGTGGGTTGTGGCCATCCCTGTTTTCTCCCGCGAAAGACAAATATCCAAAGTCCCATTTCCAGATAATTGGATCGCACTGTAGAATAGCCTTGGCGTTCGGAATCGGTAAGTAAACGTCCCAAGACCTCCTTCTTACCTTCTAATGTCTTCTCCTCTCTGTCGTCGGTCATGCAGAAGACGCGGATTCTGGCTTCAGTCTTCTCAATTCTTTTCGCGAACACAACGAACCTACACAAAATCAAACTGATGAAACCTATGTTTGAGTTTCGAATGCTTTTAGTCCGTACTATTCGTCAATCCACTGTTCACAGTTGGAATTGGGTACCGGTTGTACCCTTCAAGTAGGGAGGAAGCTGTCCGGCTGTTCTGGTAGTGGAATTCTAACGCTCAATTCAGACCTACCTTACTGTCCACTATTTTCTTACTGTAGTGTCATGACCGCGGTTACTTGGTAGTTGGGCGTCCCGTCTTTACGTCATGCCATACCACAAGCCCTGCATTTCATGTAGTTCCGAACCCCGCCATCGTACAAGTCTCCATGTGCGTCTGGTGTGGAGAGTTGGCATGACGTAAAGATGGGACGGCCAACTACCAAGTAACGGCGGCCATGACACTTCAGTAAGAAAATAGGGGACAGTACCCCTGGGGTGCAGTTTTGCAAGTACATGTTGGTCCTCTGTGATGTGAAGTGGTACCACCCAAAACTCAAATATTGGGGTAAGGGTATTAATTAGCATGGGAAAAATTTCCATAGCAGCGGCGGAGTGGTCATTAGAAGGATGATGAAATGATTGCCAATCTGGAATATTACTTAGTTATTTATTGTAATATAAAATGGTACAATAGTATATTTTTCATGATGTTCGCGTAAAGTTATACCGTGTGAGGTTAAAAATACAAGTTGAAGATTTGTGATTTTTTCTGGGTTTTTTATCTCTGAAATATTTATTCATTTTAAATGTATATATTATTGAAATATTTTTCGTTTTTTTAACAATTCCATTTGAAACAAACGATTTAATTATCGAAAACTTTATTTGGAAAAAATAAATCATTTTGTGGAGTTTCTTTTTCAAAAGACGGGATGGTAGAGCTTCGCTTTGCTCGCTTTTCTGTGGCACAACGATACGGGATATACATATTTCCTAGTTTAAGTTTTAGATTGAATAGTAGTCTTGCTTGCCATAAAAGTTTGGTGTTTAACCTATATGCTTTTGCTTTGTAAACTTAACTGAACCCGTAAATATATATAGAATTTTGAAATCTACTAGTAAACACGAGGTTATTTTCTTCATTTACTTATTCCAAATGTCACTCACCTAAACGTACGAGTTATTGCTACTCACTACTCACTAATTTTTCCTAGCTTTAAGCACGGCTTAGGCTGTATTTATTGTCAAGTTAATTTATCCTGCTTGCTAAAATGATAGGGCTTTGGGTTTAAATGTGCCATGTTTAATTAGTTATATTATCCGAGTAATTAATTCTAGGCTACATCCTTCTCAGATGACTTTGCCCCTTCAGATACTCCAGCCGGGTTGGCTTTGAAAAGAAAGGTGAGTTCAGAATTACGGTTTCACACTCTGCACATAACGAAAAATGATAGGACGAGATTAATATAAGAATTCTGACTAGTTAAAAGTGTTCCTCAGTTGTCAAGATATTATGCGATTTTTGGAATTTTGGTTGCCCAATAGGGTCGAATTACATAAAGCATTATTCAATCTACATTTGATTTAAAATTGTTTTAACGCGAGAAAACATGTATTTTCGAGAAAGGTCGGGTAAAATATCCGGCAATTTAGCTGTGGATTATAGAAAACATATTTGTCATAATCGACCAAGTTTGGTTGGATTATAGTTTTATTTGTCACCGTTTACGAGTTAGAATAGAATAAGCAAATCTTAAAAGGAAACCACTTTCCACGTAAAGACTAGAGTGCACTAAATGGGTTTCCTTTATTGAATATTTGTGAAGGTCCCATATAAGACAATTGAATGCATTAATTTACTACAATGGAAAGATTAACCAATGTAAATGTTGTACACGAGGGCTTGTCTCACGCGCCCATGAATCCACGATTTCACCTTAATAGTCGTTGCAGTCGCAGTAAATAATTTGGCCTGGTGCCCAATATAAGTATTATTCAGGTGGCCCTACTTCAGAGCAAAATTGTAACCAATAGACAAAATCCATAGGAAATGTGCTTATTCCCTTCGTTCTGTCGAAGTATTGTTGCATTTGGGTTTCAGTGATAAATAATTATGTTGCGTGGTAAACTTAATAGATTGAGGAACTGAGAGAGTACTACGAAGGAGAGCTTCTTTCCACTTTGGCTCGTCAGGCCCAAGTTTATCAAGAAAACTTACAGATGATTAAAGGTACTCTGCAAGCCGAATACGACAGAAAACTAAAGCAAAAATCTGACATTGCTGAGTCGGACAGTGTGGTTGAATTGCGAGCTAGAACTCAGCAAGCGGCAATCGCTTTAGACGCTATGGAGATAGCGTTATCAGGTAAGATATTCGGCGTTCACTAGCTTAATAAAAACCATAATAAGAACGTTTTCGTTTGCCTAATAGACAGAAAAAACCATGATGACAGAACTGAAAACTTAAGAAAACTATGGACTTACTGCAACACGATTTACAGTCGAATCAATTATGCTAGTCACGGCGATAGAGTGGGTATTACTGGTGCCACGGTTTCCATCAATAAAGGTAAGTCTGAGGATTTCTAAACGCTTTTATTCTCTGTGTGAAACAATTTGAAGTAATTAATCTTCAGAATTTCTTCCCCTTGGAGGACAAATATTTTATAGACTCATATTAACCGTGCATTTTGATTTAAAAATCCTGACCTTTCTTTCAAGGAATCTCAAATCAAAACAACATGTTTTTATTAGTCGGAATAATGTTACACCCAATGGAAATCAGTTTGGTTGATTGATTGATCGTTTATTCAAGTGACAAGAATTCCTAACATGTACGATACCACATTTTTTGTCAGAAATCGATCACCCTAATACTAATAAAATAATAAAAAAAATGACAGTATAAAATACTCAATTATGTCAAGGAATATTATTACTGTACTGAACTGTTTGGGAAATAGATCATTCTACTCTATCCCTATTCTTACTACCATCCTTCGTATCTCTCTCTATGGAATTCTGGAATTCTCTGACTCTTCGAAAAGGCATGCAGGAAATGCAAGAAATAGGAAAGAATGAATTGATGTGTGATTAGGGAAAGTTCAACTCTTGATGGTGTATTAATTAACTGTAACCCTATGTAGCCTTCTGTACCCTTCTGTAGCCTAATAACACGTTCTAGTATTATCTAGTACCAGAATAATTTAACCCATAGATAATAACACGAGACTTTTTTTTCCTCGATTTGTAGAAAGACTTTTAAACGAATTCAAAGACGATGAGTTCGTTGTTCTGCTGTTGAAAACAATTCCTGATACCATTGGAAGCTCAGAGGCATTAAAGGAACGGTTTTTTAACAAGATAGACAAAACTTGTCGACGAGTTGCCGTTTTCAAAAATGAAGAAAACATTACAGTTTGGAAATATATTGTTGGTCACATTCAGGCGATCCTTGTCAGCAGATGCGGTAAATTAATTTTATTTTTCAATGAATTCAACTTATTCCAATAACTTATTAATTAATTCTAATCGTCAAAAATCCAGACTTGTAATCGGTAAGGAATAGTTTGCAGTTGGCTCCAGTTTACCCAACGCAGAAGAATGAAAATTGATTTTACAACAGTTTCTGTCTTCAAATGTTTATTGTTTAGATGGAGATAAGGCAACTTCAAGGGATACTTATGAAGTATTAGATCGGACTGGTTTTCATTTGAGGAGAGGCGAATTCTTGGAAGCTGTTTCAACGCTCAACAAAATAGATGGTATAATTCAGTGTATACATTCGTTGCTTTTAGAGAGTTCTCAATCTCGGTGTTTTATTCATAAGATTTATTGATTCTTCAAGGTATTCCAAGGCAAGTATGTCAAGACTGGTTACAGGATGCGATCTCTGTTTTGGAAGCAAGTCAGACTCTTTACGCTCTTATGACTCATGTCAATGCTAAAAGTATATACCAACCATCGTAACACTCCGGACAAAAGGTGTCAATTAGTTCAGTAATTACTTAGATCACTAAAGAATGGAGTATGTTTTGTTGTACAATACCTTGTTTCCAATTAAAAATATGAAATACTGAGAAGACAATCTGATTGTCAATAAATACTGCACGTACAGGTACAATCCTGTTTGACTCACTTTGAGGTGTTATTTCGTAAGTAACTTTTTGAGCAGTTCGAGATATGGATTACAGAGGGTGGCCGCGCCTATTCTGGACAGTCGATTTTCTGCTCTAGTTACCGCGCTTTAGATTTAAAAAATCTGAAATTTGGAGGAGTTGTTGACTGTAGACTTTCTAGCAGTGAGTAATTTTTTCGGATCGGTGAGGTCAAAAATGCCTAGGAAATTGGAACCGGAAGTGGAAGTGCTCGTCAGAGCGTTTTCCAGAGAAATTCCTTCACTAAAAACCATCCTAAAAAAGTTGGGTGAGTCCGAAATCGAAATTTCCAAGTCATGCGTGGCTGACATACCGTGACCTGGGAGTGGCCAAGAGTACGGTATGGAAGGTCATCCATAAAGATTTGGATGCTAAAACTAAAAAGAAGGCACTCGTTCACGCCCTGAAACCGTCGCACGTAGCGAATCGGCTAACAAACGGTAGAAAACTGTATGAGACACGTTTGGCAGGTCATAGCCGTCGGTGCTATGACAGGTTGTGGGGTCATCCCCCCCGGTCAGAGTACCCGGGAATGTTAATGTTCATCTCAAAATAATAAGCGCATATTTTACAGTGGGTGCGTTTTGGGTGCGACCTGCGAAACCTGACTTTGGCCTAAACCATAATGTTAAGTGCATGGGAATTTCTGCCGCCAACCGCCATCGAAGATCACATTTCAAACGAACGGACAGTAGTTACTCAAATGTTGACAAGGAAGAATCAATATAAACAAGTGCCTATTATTTTGAGATGGACAAAATTAACTCAGACTACTATATTGAGAAAGCGTTGAAGCCCCTACTTGAGGATAAAGTCGCAGATTTGTACCCGCGGGAGGGAGGTTGACAAAGATTTTGTGCACCACGATACGGCTTCCTCGCACGTCTCGGAGAACTGCGCTGTATGCCGCCGATTTGAGGTCAAGACTCGATATGACTATTATTCCTAAGACAGACACATGTGAAGAGCCCTGACACCAGTCCCATTGAGTTTTTCGGATTTGGTCTATTATTAAAACATAGGCTGCATTTGAGACGTGCGTCAACTTTAGCAGGTGTTTGGAAACTTCAGAAGGAATGGTCAGATGTAGCCCAAGAACGGGTCGAAAAAGTGTACAATTCGTGGAAACGGCGTTTACGAGTTAGAAAGAACTAACGGACAACACATTGAGCAGACAAAACAAATTCATAAGCGCAAATTGGAATTTTAACGCAAGTTTCTTTACTGTCCAGAATAGGCGCGGCCACAGTCTGTAGCTTCACGTGGTTAGAATTTCCTGACTTTTAATACTTGACATGTATCGTACGATTTGACTAATGTTAATTGTTCGGAGGCAAAATTGTTTCGTTAGGTCAGAACATTTTTTCAGCAACGAAGGAAGTACCCGAGGTGTAACACTCCGATTTTGTCCGAATCGGTTTTGTTGGAAAGACTTACCCCAAAAACTAATCTAAGTAAAGTGTCTCCATCCAATACTCCTAATATGTAGTAATACTAATAAATCCGAATTTTAGAAGAAAAATAAATATATATAATTGTTGAAAAAAAGTGCAAAGATTTTAGCGTGGGATATCCCATGGAACTTTCCCCCAAAACTTGATCTCAAGACCCAGATAAAAAAAAACTATCTTTTCACAAAACCGTTGAAATGTTTCGAATAATAAAGTAGAAGATCAAAAACGTCATAACTTGTCTATTTTCGCCCAGAAACCAATACTTCGTGTTATAATGTTAAATTGATATTGAATTCTGGGCAAAACTACATTCAAATATGCTAAGTTATGAGGTTTTTCATCTTCTAATTTCTTATCCCAAACATTTCAACGGTTTTCTGAAAAATAATTCTTTTTGGATTTTGAAAAAAAAATGGGACTTCAGGTGGATTTTGTGGAAAAGTTCCATCGGATGGATATCACATGCTAAAATCTGGAGAACAAAGACATATGTATCTTCGAACTTTTTTTTTTTTTTAAATTACAATTTTTTTTAAGAAATTCCGATTTTGAGTATTGGGTACTTGACTTAAATTAGTTGGTGTAACTCCTTCGAACAAATTCGGTTTTACACCTCGGGTACTTCCCTCGTAAGTGACATATTCGTGTAACGTATTTTCCGAAAACGATTTTTTCTCATCACGTACAATAAGACTGAGACTCATGGATTGGATACTCAGAATAATTATAAGATATCTGCTTATTGCTTCCTGATTATGATTCGCTATGCTCGACAGTCAACTTTATCATTTTCTGGGGAATGAGAAGTCGGAGGATTGTTCCGAATCAATATTGTTCTATCTGAACGTAGTAAATATGAAATTAAAACATCTACGGGTATGCATTATAACAATTTGACTAGTCAAGGCTTTTCCTGACTTTAGGGCAACGTCTATCTGGTGATTTTGATTTTACTAAAGACTTCTAAAAGCAAATACTCGGGGAGAACAAAATACAAAATTACTGTACTGTGCAGTATTTCCACAGGAAGACATGACTGGCAGAATATTGTATGGACCGAAACTGAAATTCAATTTTTCCGGCTATTTGATTTTTATACTTCATTCGACGGTGATTGAATAAATTCGTTTATTTTGATATTAAAAAAAGCACAGTTCTCTTCTCTGAGATTAATTTTAAATTTTGTTACATAAAGTTGAATTCTCGTGGAGTCGACCGCAATGGGCCACCACTGGCTTAGTCGGCATGCTTTATATTTCTTGGCAGTATCTTTGTTCCTTTCTAGACCTCCTTAATATACTTGAAGTTGAACTAAGTAAATTGACTTTAGTTGGGAGCAGAACGGTTTCAAAGAAAATTTAAGGACTAGGAGCGGAAGACAGTTTGTTCTCGTTCGAATTTATTGTCTTCACAGGGATTTAATACCTTCCAAGCAAAACAATTAATATTCATTCAATCGGGTAGTGTTTTACATTTTATAGCGTGTATATTTAGTGTTTACGATTTATTAAATATATTATCAATCTATTAAAAGTATTGTCTCAATAGTAGTGACTACAATATAGAGGTACAACCGAGCTTCATTTAAAGCCAAAGCGACAACTCAAACAATCACGATAATAATTTTTATTCTTATGTACTTATATAAAAATTGACTTCAAGAATATAATATATACTAGAAAATTCTGAATGTTTGTAGTATAATGTAGAATGTAGATTTCACAGTCTTTTATGAAGGAAAAGACGCTCATGCCAGTCTTTAACACCTCCAAAACTTTCTTAATAATTGCACTTTGATTAGATGAAACACAGAGTGCACTGTATGCCGACTTACATTAAATTGGAATGATCAGCAACTTTAATTAATATTGTTGAATTAGAGGACACATCACATAGCGAGCAGTTTGACCAGTTAGCATAATTCTGAGCGAGTACAACAACCACAAACGAACCTTGTCACCGGTAAACTTCATTTTACCGACCCTCTCAATCTTATTTCTAGTCCCATTCTCCCCCTCCCATTACAGTGTATCGATACTTCGTCTATACGACCGATAGGTAAGACGAATTAATTAGGATCTTGTATAAACGATTGAAGCTGAATACGACAGTTGAAGTAAAAATGTCACACTTTAAATAGTATACTTCTGGAAGGCCCTGAATATTCAACTAGTCATTCTTACAATAAAATATAATTGCAATCAGATCGCTCGATCCGTCGCTTTTCTGATTTAATTTGCAAATAGGGCAAAACATTTTTGGTCTGACAAATCACTGCTCAAAATTCAAAGAACCTGTAGGCTAAGGCTGTTTGCTTTCGAAGCAATTTTATCACTAATCTGACCAGAACTTAAGCCTTTCTTTCTCACAATCAGAGTCAAAATTCCAGATTATCATTAGTATCCCTAATTATCATGATTATTCAAATGATGAATAAACCCAACCACATGAGAATCTGACACTGGCAATTAAAGCAAATGAAAGTTAAGCGTTCTTTTCGCGAGTCGTCGTACAGATTGCTTTAATTAAACAGAATTCTTTTCACGATGTCAATTACTTAATATTTTTTCTTTAGCTCTCCGTGAATACTCGGTTCCCTTTCTCAAAGCATAATTGAAATTCAAAACTCAAAACTCGTAATATTGAACCAGAAGTGGTCCAAAATTTAAACTACCGACTATCACATAATTATGAAATCAAAATTTCACTTGGTCAGGCCGAATTGACAAACTAAGTCTAAAATTGTTCTCTCCGTGACTACTTTTAAAAGTAATTTGGTCCAAATACTCATTGTAGTATGCAGTCCGAGATCAATTATCACGCAAGTACATTAATTAAAAATGACTATGTGTGTGGTAGTGGTTTCTTAAAAATGTAGTTAGTAATCCGTTTTTCAATGTTAAATAACAGCTGCAAGCCAGTCCACGTCTAATTTCAGTTAGAGCTACAAGGAAGGAACTGTAACGGATTCCACGCCACTACTGTACATTGCCCAGACTCGTCTAGATTATTACGTACAATTTTATTAGGAAATTGTAGAACTCTCGGTCATCCTAGTCATCCACATTCAAAATATGATTAAGTCAGTTGCAAAATATGATCTGTGGAATGAAAAAATTGAAAGTAGTGCACTCTAATACGCTTATCAAAATGTTGTGTGTATTCCTACTTTTCAAAACAGATGAAAAATTGTTGTGTACAGTGCATCCCAATAGGAATAATAGGATCGGAGCACTTCTCCACAAATAAGTGGCCGTTTCTCAAATTTTTTTATCATCAACTTTTTTTTTGATCTGGCGTAAACCTGCTTATAAGGTCAGAATGGTCAGAGGATGTTTTATAGATTGTCCTCAGTGCAAGAAGAATATTCTTCTTAGTTATAAATGCCTAATAATCTAATTACTATAAATCTAAGTAGGACCTTTCAAATTTGACGATCATGAGGAGTGTTTGAGTTCTTTGTTCAGACTTCTAAAAAGTAATAGTAAATTTCACAATTGAACGTTCTGCAAATGTCACTCAGCTTTTTTCGTCAAATCTAAGAGACTCTCCGGATTCTGTCGCGCATTCTTATCAAATTGAAACATATTTAAAATCGAGCTATTGTACCCTGTGTCTACTTCCATAAGGCCGTCCTCTTCAGCGCCTCTTCGTTGATAGTTTACCTCGGTCGAAGCTCTATTCGTAATTTGATGGCTTTTTAAAGATGAATCTGGAGACATGGGTGCGGAATGTGAGTGCAGTCGAAACGGTTGATCAATATTTAGATAACGACTCAAAGTCTCGCGGAAATCAGACGGCAGTGGAAGATGCTTGGAGTCGATTAATTGGGCACTTGAGCTTGAAACTGCATTAGATGAATGATGATAGTTCAGAGGGACGTCAGGTTCAGACAAACTGCTCTCCGGACTTGACTTTTGTGTGCACTTTGGGCTGCTACTTTCTTTCTTAGTCCGCCTCAACAAATGACGCTCTTTGACCTTGTACTCAAGTGTTGAGTGCGGCACACCAAAGAAACTCCCTTTCACAATAGAATGATAGTTAGTTATTTTAGTCATTATTATTATTAATAAGATTCGAGAAAATGCATACCTGCTCTGTGAACACTCATTTCCCCATTCTGCACAGCTCTAACTGCCTTTAAAAGTGCATCACGATCATAGTTCCTGTATTTCCCCCTCTTAGGTCGACTCTTTTTTCCGTTTGCATCTAGAGAAGTCTGTACACAATTTCTGGACACGTTTTGTCCAGACCGATAACTTGAAACGGGTCTATCAGAATTGGAAATATGTGGCTGGTCAGATTTAGCAAGAGCAGTCGAATCAACTTCAATCAGTTCGTCCACAGAATTGTCTTCAAAATAATTGGGCCTCGCTGCTTTCTGGACTTGTCTCTCCACTCTCGTACTTGTACTGGCTGGTGAAAAAGATCTGCTCGATTAAAGAAAGAGAAAGTTAAAGTCAGAAACATCAGAAACATGTATTTTTTATTGTATTCCTCGTATTTCTATAACAAAATTCTCGATTCGATTAAGTTAACCATTGCTTTATCCGACTTAAGCAGTAGTTCTCTGTTCGTAGTAATCTATTAGTCTCTTAGGGCTAGGCCTAATACAATAAGCATTAGATTTAGCCTTATTCTTTGTGGTAGGGGCGTATTTGATGAATTCGTACATCACTGAAGATAAAGGTCGAATATTCTAAAATTGTAGGTCCGTAGCTGCTCTATGATAGTTTGATCGGTGGCTAGCGGGTTGTAGCAACCCAACTCGGTTGTAGCACAGGTGGTAGCGCATTTCCCCGGAAAGGAAAAGACCTGGGTTCGGTTCCCAGCAATGTTAACTTTTTATCCACTGTGGGTCAGGGTGTAAAGATATGTGTGATGGGATTATCGAGAGTACAGTCTCACAGGGTTCATTCAAATAGATTTATACGTTCATTGTATTCATTCGCATAATTTACAACCAAATTGTTTTGATTACGAATCTAATTGACTATATTTTCGAATTTTTATTATTTTGATATTTTGATTTTGATATTGCATAATAGTTACAGCTATTTATAATTTATATTTTTTGTAGCGTACCTATTCGAGACTCATTCATTATTCAGTCTCAGTGTATCATCGCATTCTTGTTATCAAAAATGGTTATCTTGTTTTCAAATATTCTGAGACGACTGGCAAAATAAAAAAACCTTCATCTATTTCTATACTTCTGTCTTATACATCTGTGTGTACAATTGTTTTTGTAATTTACAAATTGTCTTCGTATTTAGGCATTTAGTGTTCCCATAGTAAGACAGTCAATTTGTTCACTTCGTGTTCTGGAATGGTTTGGGCACTTAAATAATTAAATAAAGAAATCTACAGCCAGAGATTGATATTTGCAATGAAATTAGAAACAAAACACCCATAAATCAAGACGCGAACAATGAAATTCTTACAACTGACTACGTAGTTATTTCCTGGTAGGACTAGGACTTCTCTAAACTAAACTCGGTTTAACTTAACAAAAAATATTAAAAACACCTGCGATGAAGTGATGGCATATAGGCAGAATCAGATTCTTCATCAACTTCCTGCCTTCGTTTGAGTTTTGGTTTCGAGATCAGTCTATTCAGACTAGACTTCTTGTTCAACACGGATGGTACATTGAGAATAACATCCTGTCTGGAGTCTTCCTTAGACCCATCACTATTTTCACTACTTTCACTTAGATTGTTTCGACTTGATAATGACCTCCTTCCACTACCGCTTAGGAATTCATTTTCACAGTTCTTTTGAATAAGGCTTTGGCGATTCAGTTTACTTGTTAGCCACTCTTTTAGCACCTTCTTTTCATGACTGATATCATCTAATTCTAACTTGGAATCTTCTTCAATCTCAACTTCATGTTCCAATCCAGGAGCATAACCCCTCTGACTGTGACTACTGGGGATGGAAGCAAAACTGGTCGGAAGCAAACTTAACTTAGGCTTTTTGCCACAATTCGATCCGAGTCTAATAGGCATTGGATCTTCAATCAATCCGTCCGATAGTACAGACTTTGGGCTTGTGAGAGTTTGCATATCACAAACACGTTTGTTTCCAGGCCTTGGACGAAAATAGGACCGGCTACGATCTTTTCCCAATTTGTATACTTTGTTTCGTAAGGTTGAACGCGGGATTCCATATATCACTGCGGCACGTCTGAAAAAGTCATTAGTTTAAAACAGAAATTGTTAACTTTTACATAACCCCACTAGGGCACAAGTACAGTAATTTTGTATTATTTAAACAAAATAGGTTCTAAGAAGTTTACCTCGTGCCTAATTTCCCACTTTGAATATCCCTCAGGGCAGCTTCAAGTTCTTGTGTCGTGTATCCTCTCCCGGATCTCTGACCTCTAATCGATGATGATTTATTAGGTCTGAACTCAGATGTTTTATTGTTCCCAGGCGAATTGTCACTTGTTCCCGTACTTGGCATAAAGCGATGAGGACCATCTGCACTGTGATTCACTTGTCTAAATACATTTTCAAATGTTCCAAGTTTTATTTTAAGTAATTTAGTGCTAGATTCACCAGCAAGTCAGATTAGATATTTTGAAGCAGGTAAGAGGTCACTGACAAATTAGATGGTGTAGATGTTTGATCGGGCTGACATTTAATGGAACCCGTGCAGGATAGTTTGATCAGTTTGAGCCGTAAATTTTGTCAAATATTTGACAGATATCAGGACTCAGAAACTGATTTGACGATGAGACCAGACAGACTTATTATCTTATTTGAAACTATAATGTCAATATTCATTGATCCAAAATCCTGAGATCAGATATCGGATAAGGCATTTTCTAATGACGACCTTCTCATACAAATTGTCGCATGGGAAAATCTGAAATTCAGTTGAATATAATGTAATCAAGTCAACAAGAATGAAGAATTGAGAACCCTTATACAGGGAATGATCTAGCGCTATTTGATTTGATACCACATCCACGGCTGGGCGGTTTATCCAAATTGAAAGGGACTGGATTTCTAATGAAGCTACTGAACTATATGGATGATCAATGTTTACAATTAATGAGAATCTCACTTCAGTCACTCGAGTGGCTCATTATAATCGCTCAACTTAAATGTATCAGGATGCGTTGTGAAAAACACGTTAATAAAAAATCGAAACAAATCAAATCACAAGTAGTCGACCACTTTTTTTAACACATGGTCAGATGGGGATCAAATTTGTCGAATTTCGGAAACACATTGGCAAGTGTTTCGTACATAAAGTTATAATGAACATTTTCCATGCTTTTATCGACTTTTTCTTTTTTTTTAAAAATGACACAATTGGAATTACATAATTACATTACAAGACATTACTTCTACATTGCATGAGGAAAGACTGAGGTTATGAACATTCTGATTGGTAGTCGACTTCGTTGATTTCAAACAGTCGTTGTGACGAAACCGAAATTCGATTAGCTCGGTTTTCATTCCTATTACTTTGGTCTATTTCCATAATTTCACGTTCGCTCTAATTTTTTAAATACCACACCAGTGCACGTATTATGAGTTTTCCGTAATTAAACTTAAATCATTTCCGAAACGAAAAGCATGATTTTCGTAAAATGTTAAATTGCGTAAGAAATGTTGTAAAACTTTACGTGGTTCTCTGAGTGAGGTCAAGCGGCTGATCAAGATATTCCTGATTGGAACATGCTAATGACAATCCAGGCAAAGAAAACGGAAGGGACCTAATGAAGTCGTTATCAATCGGAAATTTCGTAGTAGTAGAAGAACTTTCTATATCATCAGGACTGTCGAAGGACGGAAATGACACATTTTGAATATTGTTGAAAGTATGTTCAAAACCATCTTGGGCAGCAGACTGTAAAATCAAAATGATGTAGCTTGAAATTGCTGACGAATTTACAAACGCACCTTTTTAGTTCACACTTTAACTTACTTGAAATGGCAGCTGTTTCTGCTTGAGAGATTGTAAAAATAAAAGATAGTTGAAGCGTTGAGCGTCAAATGATTCCGGAAGTGGGATCCGGTTACTGAGATCTTCAGAGGA
>JAQFYE010002264.1:0-18732 GCA_034694305.1 Protaphorura glebata | reverse complement strand
AAAGCCTATAATGCAATTCAAGGTCATACGTACTACGCAGTTGCGTAATTGCAAAACATATGGGACACCCCTCGTACTTTATAATTCTAATCATACTTTGGAGCAGAGTTGATTGTCCAGGAAGAAAATGATTAGTCTCCGCGACTTAAATTTTTCTAAAAAAAACACCAACAATTTATCACTCCCAGAAAAATCTATTCTTTGTTGGTCATTTCAAATTTAGAGCGGAAAAAGGCGACTCGTTTTCAATAATGTGGTTAAACTGCTCTAGAAATGCCTTCAAAAATAGTATAGCTGGTTCTCGTAGCAAAAATTAGTAGCAGCATTTTCAATTAATTCTACCTAATTATCATGGACGTTCAAATAGTTGAATTCAAAGGCATTTTATACCGTATTTCGATATATCACAAAAAAAAACTTTCCAAAGTTTAACATTTTAAATTTTACGAAAATTCAAATGAAAGAATCTGCCTTGGTTTCCTTGAATACGGTTAGCTACCAAATTATTTTTCTGGATGTAGATATTTTTTAATTTCCCTAAATTAGCTGATTGCCAATTCAGGTACTACGGTTTCGAGCTTAACGACTAAAGTTTTGTCTCTTTCCATTACATCTTTGTACAGCACAACATTAAAAGACGGAATCGTTCCCTTCCCATGCTTTTCTCTTACTTTCAAATCTTTAGACATTTAAAATATTTACAACCATAAATAACAAATTAATTAATTAAACTACATTATGCATGTTGGGATGCAAGGAAAATGCAAAAGAATGACTTCTTGCTGAGATATTAGAATAGAGATTCGGCAGGTTTACGGCTGGGCCGTTTTTGTTGCTTAAAATTATTTAAAACTACACCAAACTTGACATTTTTATATACAATTGTTTAAAAAAAACACCTTAAATCTCCCTCATATAATAAGTTGTATTGTATTCGGATTGTACCTATCGTTTTGACAAAAAAAAATGACTAGGATATAAAACGGTAGGTCTGTGAGCAAAACACCCTTGTTAGTAAGACCCCAGTAAGAGCATACAGTAGCAGGATTTTTGAAACTAATCTAAATCGGATTTTTGTCCCGGTTTAAACAATATGGAAAATTACAAGTCATTCTAAATGTCATTGCTTGTAGGACGCAGTCATAAACTAAAATAAAAATTCTAACATGTAAAAAAAAACAAAAAATAAAATGTCTGAGGGATAACAAAACAGCGGCATCAGTAGCAGTGCAATTTAACCGAGCAGCCGTAAAACCTTATTTTTAGTAAGTAGCCGCCTTAATACGTAAGAGGTCACTATTTTCCTGTGAAGACCGCAAGGTCACTATGATCTATCTCACTCTTGGACTGGTGGTGTTGATGTGATGGTTGCTCACATGTGTGATTTTGAATAAAATATAAAAATGAGTAACAAAATTCAAGTTCACGTATCTAACAAGATCCCAACTTGCATATAAGGTGCACCAACTTTTGGATCATTCTTCATTTGATTCCATTTAACATATGAAGAATTATTTGGGACGACGTCTGGGCCACCATCTTCTGATTTTTGTACAAATGCTGGAACCTTCGGTTCAATTGGGGGGATTGAAGTATCAATTCTTAGAACATGAGTTGGACTGTTACTGGTGGCAGGGTAAAAACCTCCACCACCAAAACCACCAGTCGCTGGAATTGATATGTTGACTTTGAATGGATCATTTTTTGTTGGTGATGAATGATCATTAGGATAAACAATTCCTCCACCATTTGTTAAAATCCCTAATTTTTTGTAATGTTCTTGGTCTTCTTCTTCATCTTCTTCACTACATGCTCCACGTAGTGTGTCATACAGAAGTGGATTGGATGGAGATGGAGACAGTCTCGGTAGATTTGTATCATCATCAACCTATAATCATCGAAAATTAACCACCAAATTAATAATCACTTAAAAATATGTCAAATAAGTGCATTTTTAAAACTTAAAGGAAAAGAAATAGGACATTGCATTCGGTGGTGGTGCCAGGGCCCTCTATCCTTCCCTCCCAGAATGACTAAAATCAACTATATTCACTTAAACGAAACGAAACTCGGCGTTTTATCGATTTTTATGATAATTGGAATTTATAAAAAGAAACGAAAAAAAAGGCGACATGGCCTGACTCACGAAGGAATGAATAATTACAGTAAAACCACTTTCAACCTTAATTGGTTCCGATCCGACTCACGCATGCAGTATTTCTTCAACTGGACATAACCCATAACTAAAGTGCATTCGAGTGTGACTCACAAAAGTATAACTGGTGGTGGCAAAATGGCAATACCCAAATAATTATAACCTTGCAACCGACTTTCGCCATGCATGCTACGTATCATAAACAAAGGATTGACTATACCCTGTCACTAGTACTCAAGTAAATCAATAACTCCATCACATGTATCAAGTAACAATCCTGAATCACAAAAACGTAGCTCATTTTTCAAAATCTACTATTATTTAACTTTAGTCTAAACCAAACGAAACATTAATAGTTTGGAGATTTGCCTATTCTTTATAGCGAAGACGTTTCCCGGATGAGATATGCTAAATATTGTTCAATATCAAATATATTATCTCAAAATTGGGTCCAGAGCAAAATTACCAGTTCACAAACAAATTACTATGTTTGAGTACAAGAATTTAGTTATTATGAATACTTATTAGGAAAACTTCAAGGTTTGCAGAAATTAAAAATCTAAAGACAAATGCACACTTAAGACTTCGCCTTCCAAGAACGAATTCGATCTTCCCAAAACAATTTTTCGGATGTATCATACATTCACTAGATTTTGATTTGGCTCATGGCTCTCATTAAATGTCGTAATAACGACGGAATAGAGTCCATTGAGAAATCAATTGATCGATCTGCGATAATTGCTGCAAATTCGTAACCGATGAAAATCATTATACGATAGATGACAAGACAATGACCTTTCATTTTGCGTCTTGGCAAATAGAGATAACGACCAATTATATTCGCTCAAAACTAGACAATATTGCGGCATTGGAATTTCCGCATGTCTGAAAGATCTGCAATTTTGCGAAGTCTACTGCCTGAAATATGTCAGTGATCTTTTGTAATTTATCTCCCCAATTATTAGACGGCAATGATGACAAATGAGCTCAAAATAATGTGAAAGCCATTTTCTCGATCAACTCTGGCAGCTGGCAATATCTGGAAATGAGGTGCTATTGAGGTCAATAACCTTTTTCCCATTTGACGTCAGCCAATATTTTGCAGATTGGAATTGAGGTAAAATTAGCAGAAAACATTGCAGATCATCAGCCATATGGAATCGGGGCTTAACTTTTGTTGACCAAGCCTTGAGAATCTGATGAGATTAAATGGCTGTAATCACTGAGTCACAGACGATTGCACGAGTTTGTAATTTGCAATTTGGATTCCCCCTTAAAATAATATAACTACCGAAACGATTCTCCATGTAGAAGTTCTTGTGAATATTCTCTAGTGTAGTGTGTGCATTTCTTGTGTGTGATAGAGGATAGAAAAGTGACAACTTCAATAGTGACATACTGTAGGAGGGTGCGGGTGGTTGTCTGAGGACAAATTGGGAGAAATATTTTGACTTGTTGCGGTAGTCGTAGTGGGCAGTTTTTGAGATATGGGTGGAGTACGATTTCTGTCTAAAATAACATCTCCGTCTGGTTGTTTAAGTTCTTCTGGGGTAAGTTTTGTTGCTTGCCAAAGCCATAGTGGGACTTTTCCATCTTCAAAATTGAATCCATCATTCCCGACAACTTCTAAATTGAGATTCTCATTTCCATCTGGACAAACCGGTAGTGGTGCTTGACGTGGGTCCATTTGTTCAGTCTGCATGGTACGGTAATTTAGTGAATTATCCTTTGTTTAATTAGAACCATTCGTCACTCCCCCAGACAGAGTTCCCAAAAAATAGAGTAGCGTGCCATAAGACTACATAACAGTGAATGTGTGAAGTGAGGTGAAGTGAAGTGAGTGAAGCTACCAATATGAGGTCAGAGTTCAAACTCCTACATATCGATAAATGATCCCAACGAAGCGATTCCAAAAAGAGCGAGTGAGAGAAAATATCAAATCATAGCCCCCAATGTGCAATTTTACAATGAACTCACTTCAGGTGAAATAGTGAAATAAATATAAAAAATAGAAAGCCCAAATGATTCTGAAGTGAGTCCGCAATCCGGCCAACCGAACCGAGCTAGCCGTAGCCCCAAAATCAACATTCCGTCAAAGGAATGCTTAAAGGTGGAAACCAATGGAATTCAATACTAAACTACTAAGGCAAGCATCACTCATAAATACTCAAAAATCCTTACCTCCTTAATACTTGTCTCGGAGGAAAGGAAATCTTTGACTTCATCAGGTCGCGTCGAGGTCAGTTGCATCTGATAGGTCAAATTATCTTTCCCATAAGCGAAAGTGTCGGGGTTACCACCTGAATTTTGCCTCACTCTTTGTACGTTCGGGAATCCATTCAGTTGCTGAAACTACATGTACAAGATTCAGAAATATTGAGTTCATATTGAAGCATTTCTTTAAAATATAAAATTTATATTTTTCGGAGTACTCATTAGTAAAATTCTTCGTTAAACACGGATTACATTTGGAAGTCCGTATTAGACCAACCTTGGTAAAAAATGAATTTCACTAATACCACATCCGATTGGGCAAGCATCAAAACTTTTAATTCATTTATGCTCAAAACAAGACAAAATAAGTAAATCTTACATGCTCAATCCCGGGCGGAATTTTTACAACAATTTTCTTCATGTTTCTCCATCGTCGGCAGAATCTGATAAATTAAAAGCGCCCCAAAATTATGTCTGGTCTAGGAACAATTCACAATGTTAACAATAAAAAAAAACTCTTACCCAGTGGTGGCAAGTAAAACAATTATAAAGACTGCACAGCCAACCACCAGAATCCAAACTAACAGCAAGGAATTCCCTGTAAAACAAAATCAAATTTCATTATAACTAATTCAATACAGAATTTTGACGCACGGTATAAAAATAATAAATGAAAAGGCCAGAAAAATCAAATACAAAATTCTACTAATACTTACCAAAACAATTAAAAATTTGTTCTGGACTCCAGTCTCCGTACAGATATTCATCTTCAATTTTTGTAACGGCTCGAACTTGGACGGAGACATTTGTGTTTGACTCACACTTCAGATGCACTTTTTCGTTGTACTCCAAATTGTCTGTAGTTTAAAATAAAATTATTTGAATTTCATGCAGGGGAGTTTCATCTTTAATGCCAGACAGAAACAAGTACGAGTTACATACCAGGAATATATTTAACAGTCCTTGGTTCTTCGGAGTCATAAATTTCGCCATTTTTCTTAACAGCAACTTCAAAATATTCAATCGGTCCTCCAAGGTGATCCGGACTTGCCCAACTTACTAAAATTGTACCATCATCATATGCCAATGACGGAGAACCCCTCATATTTGTTACTAAAAAATAATGAAAATATTATAAAATAACTTGAGTATTAATAAATTAATATATAAAATTTTATGTTCATGTTCTTACATCCAGCTTTGGTCATGACATAAATTGGTTTGGACGGATCCGAGCATTTCACTGTACAAGCTGTGACTGTCACTGAATAGTTGGAATTGCTTTCAAGATGGGTCAGTTTGTACTATTTTTGATAAAAAAACGTAAACATTAGCAAAACAAATATTAAAATTTTGTAACTAAAATTGTTTCTGGGGAACTTACGTAATAAGAACTATTCTCCAACAATAAGTCTTTAACGCTGACTGAAATAAAGTCATAACTGTCCTCAGATTGATAGGTGATGTTAAACCTTTGGAGAATTCCATTCAGAGCTTGTGGAGGTTTAATCTGAATTAGTGCTGTTGTATTAGTTTCCTTATCCTCCACACTTTTGACTTCAGGAGGATCACCCGGAGCTGAAAAGAAAATATAAAAAACATTCAAAATCGATTTTCCATTCCAATCAATTTATGTCTTTAGTGTGTAACATAAACATACCGCCTTCCGCTGTGCTGATGAACAAAGCATCACTCATCTGACTTTCCACGACTCGACTCACGATCGATATTGTAATCATATACTTTGTAAATGGATCTAAATTGTCCAATTTTTGCTCTGTAACATTAGCAGGAGCAAAAATGACTTGCTCTTTACCTAAAAGATTGAATTTATGAATTAATAATATTATTTTACTTTTACTTTTTATTTTTTTACTACAAACTTTGTTCCAAAAATCATCAATTTCGCAAAATGGCATAAAATAATTTGGATCCTACGTAATATATGTGTAAAAATGGTTTCTGAAAGTTCATTTTATAGACTTTTGGTCCAAGCTTCCCAAGTTTTTGCATTGCACAAGGAATATAATTCAAAATTTATTTGGCACTTACGACTACAACGTGAACCAGTGACGGCTTGGAGAGGACAAAAGGTTAGTCTAAACTTTTTAACCATGACAGCTGTGTATGAGCAATCCAGTTTCCATTTAATATTAATCGAGTTTGAAGTTATGTTGTCAGCACGAATATCTGTAATCTTTCCAGGAACTGGAAGAAAAAAAAATTCCACAAATGAAAAAATCAAATAATAATAAAACCAAAATTTAAAAAAAAGTATTATACCTTTGTCATATATTTGTTCACATGATGCAGACACCATTCCACTACTCAAGCCTTTAGTATTTGCAGAGACGGTGAATTGGTACGTAGTCTCGTTTGGGTTAAGGTGTCGAATTACCAATTGAGTTTCACTACCAGTCACTTCAACCCATCCCAAGAGTACCTTCAAGTTCAATTCAGAATAAATCAATACTACAGGAAAATCCACTCCGACTAAAGTCAGTTGTCTTTATTGGCAAAAATCCAACTTTTTTGATATGAATCTGTCATGCAACTAATTTCCATCAAAATGAATGAAGGGGAAAACTTACATGACATTGATTCGGTAGATTTCGGCTGGAATTACAAATGTAGACAGTATAGGAGTCAACATGGCCGCCGAGATGGGAAGGACGCCAAGAGACTTCAAAAGTTCCATTCGTGAAAACCAACTTGGAAACACTGAGGGGAGAATTAGGAGCTGAAAAAAATTCATGGCAAATTAAAAGAAATTAGTTTCGGATTCAGAAACATAAAAAAAATCATCAAATGATATGAATCTTTACCATCTGTTGTACTCGGCACAGTCACGATCGAACTTTCTGGACTTATTCCTTCGGAATTAACAGACTGGATTTCAAACCGATGAGATTCTAAGGATAGGCTGGAGAACAACGCGTATGAATCGGTAAGATCATTTGGTTCAACCCCACTGGAATATCAAAAAAATAAATATTTTGATTTTGACGAACTTATTAATATTTTAAATTATCTCATGTAAAACTTACGTGAGTAACTGATCATTTTCAAAGACTTGAATCTTGTAGTGAAAGTCAGAGCCATTTCTGAGATGTGGATCAAGGTTTTTCCAGTAAACATAAATATCACGTGTTTGATATTTGTTCACAATCTCAAAGCTCCCGGTGGTTGTTTCAGGCGGAAAGTCAGGTTCTAAATGTAATTAAATGAAAAAAATATTCTAGAGTTACGTTCACATTTGGCCTTTACGGATGAGACAATTATAAATATTTAATACCAGCTGCGGGGCCGGAAAGTTCATAAATGTCGTGAAATTAAATATTTACGTTCTACGTACTTTTGCCTAATGTTTTCACAAAACGTCCAGCAGGTTTCGACCAAAATTCTTCCGTGTCATTCGCCCGTTGAGACTTCATTCTAATTTCTACGCTGTACTGGGTGTAAGCAAATGGAACTCGGAGTTTCTTGATCAAATGAGGTACTCCAACTGACTTGAAGTTCTAAATTGGAAAAATATAAATGAATTCAAATTCCTCCATTTTGTGAAAATAATTGAATTATTAATTTAACTTACGGTAACAGTACAGTTAACGATGTCCACGCTGCACACAGTGACCTTATGGATAAGTCCAGCCTTGAAATGTTCAAACAGGGTAAATGACCAAGCCACTTCTATTTCATGTGCAGAGACTGGTTTCACATCAATTTTGTCCGGTTTGTCAGGGACAACTGAAAAAAAGAGATATCATTTTAACATTGTCTTCAAAAAACTTAATTTTTGTTACAAGGGACAGTATTCGGTGTAAAAAGAAATTCAGGTCAGCGTTGGTCATGATTTTTCGTTGAATAGCTGTAGATCGTGACAATTTTATCTGCCAACCAAATTATTTGTAATCGAGGCCAGAATGCCTGAATTGACACACCGCCATTTTTTGACTCGTCAGAATTTTAAACCCGAATACTGTCTCCTGATAGATAGCAAAAATCCGTACCGATTGTCCAATGATCAATTTTATATTTCCATTTAACACCATTTGGAGAAAGTAGATTGGTTCCTTTCATTTCCAGAACGAGAGTCTCAGTATTCTGATAATAATGTGGTTCTGATCTTCCATTCCACTCACAAGAATCTGTCCCATTTGCCTTGTCACTTGCTTGATTCGGGCAGTTCATTCTGTACCTTTAAAAATGAATGAAAATGTCTGGTTAAAATATGGGGCAGGCTGACAATAAAAGTTCGGGTTTTGAAGATTTCCCTTAGGAGTTTCGGTTTCGTACAAGAAAAAACCTCACTTCGTTTCAAATTCATCATAAAATTAAAACGTTGGATTCTCATTCTAGGCTTCCAAGGAAATGCATTATTAAACAGTATGGCAGACACGTCACGCTATAAACTTTCTAGTACATACATGGTTTTGAGAAATGTCTCACTAAAAATAATGCAGAAATATGTGGTTAAAATAAACGAGTCATTGTCAAGATAATGATGGTCTACTCTACTCTTATTCCATCCGAAAAAACTCTTTATTAAAATCGATCCTCCCCTGGGTACATCAATCAACAAAATAAATAGCAATTTATTTGATCTCCGTTCTCCGAATGTAATGACCTTTTCACTACATGGAAGTTGCAGTAATATAAGATGAGATGAACCGAGCAAAATTGTCGACCTCCCTCACGACTCTTCTTTTTTTATTGACATTTGTTCCATTCAACGTCAACCAATGTTTTTCCTATTTATTTTGTCAAATACGTTCAACCCAGTCCTAATCGCATCCAGAAAAAGGCGTATCTTTTTCATCCCTAATGGAAATCACTATTTAGGTCGCATTTGTAAGAATGATCCATCTTCGTCGCTCTCAACCTCAAAAAGGAAAACGCAATTAGGAACAGGATTGTAAAAAAAATTATGTTTCTTATTTAAGAATCGATAATTATCACAAAAATTTATAAACATATCCTAACTATCAAAAAAATTATGACTTTTAAAACCATAAAATGTGACAATTATCGATAGTACAAATTCGAGCTTTATCAGCTACATTTATCCGATTTTTTGATAAATACGTTGATAATTAAATATTCGGAATTTTATAAGTTACATATCTGCCGGTTATCTTTCGGAATAGTCGATATCATTCTTCGGAATCCGAATGTGAATGGTACGCTAACATTCTGTCATCCGGAAAGCTATGTATTCGATGTTCTGATTGGGCGAAATACCACCTTCCGTAAAACGTGACATAAAAACCCATACATTTTCACTAGTTGTCCAGGAATAGAAACTATTATCGTTCACGTTCACACTCAAAGGGTAATGACGCTGAAACGATGGGTGATAAAACCTATTTCTGACGAATCTAGTAGGCAAACAATGGATTAGATAATATTTAAGTTTGTATTTACCCCTTGGATATTATGTTGTTTAGTTCATATTTTGTGAAGATTGGGTTGTTTGGCTTGGTCCAAGTACAATTGAGACTCGCCCAATCCTTTGCAATGCATCGAAAGTCTTCAACTTCTTTGGGTAAGTCTAGAGCCAAAAAAACATAAGGAAAAATGATGATTAGTTCAGAGTTCTAAAAGCGGCGTCAGTCCTCCGTGGAATTCAGATTTATTATGTTCATTTGACTGTTTGGCTTGTAATTTTGCACTCTGGTCTCGAACTCGAACTAGAAGTTGAGCCAAAAAAACAAAGTCAAGGGCGCCATTCGCCAATTCTACCAGACCTCAGACGTCGTCCATTTCCGTGACGAGTGTATTTTGTTCAACTGGAAAATAGTACTGCACACTAAAGTTCTTTCTAACTCTAAATTTATGCGCATTTCTGATGTACACCAGACACGAAATCGGATATAAAAGAGTTACGTGCGAGAAAACTCAGTCTTTCGGTTCGAGCAATCGAAATAACACTGGATAGGATAATAATGGAGAAAATCTTATCGTTTAGAAAATTGCAGAAGGCTTTTCAAAAAATAAACAACTCCGAGTTTCTAGTCAAATGCACAAACAATGGATATTTTCAGCTATACCAGAATATTTAATTTCCGTTGGTCAAAGGTTTTTCTCCTAGATGAAAAAAAAACTTGCTATTCGTTTGTTCTAACAAAGATCTCTATCCGCAGGAAGGACCTTGAGTATATCCTAATCGTGTCATCTATTTAATAGATTTTTTCCCGGACCGTGCGCGCGGCACCCAACTAATGTGTATTGTCTACTCACAAAGTGCTTTGTATTTTATCCCTAACCAACCATGCAATACAACTTCATTAATTAATTAATCAATCCTACACTGGGTTTCAATTTTCTTCCTCGGTTTTGTCCAATATAAGTTGCCGCAATTCACACTTGCTTTTTGTTACTGTTATAAACTTTGTTTCGTATGTGTGGGTGGAGTCACATTGTTCAAATTTACAGCATTTCGATATGTCTCACCACTTTCAAGTAATTAATTAACTTACTATGCTCCGTGAAATTAACCTAAGAGTTGAGAAATCCAGACGCCGTATAAAGTACAGAAACCAGATACAAAACTTGTAACGCTAGCTCTATTAATTCGTAGGAGGAATTCGTTGATCCCTCAAGCGATGAAAAGTTGCCGATATGACGAATGACGAAATTGAAAGGTCACATTTGCTAATAATTTCCATTCTACATATTTTCGATTATCCATCCCGTCTCGGATTCGCAGTTTCTCAGCCTTTCCAAGCAATTACTCCGGTCTAATGAAAATACTTCTACTTTTTTGGAAAAGTTGGCCAGGAATGCCAACTACGTACTCGGAGAAATTCTAGGACGCGTTGAAGAATTCTAAGCAATTATTATTCCCCCTCGCCTGAGAAGTTTCACGTCATAATGCATTCAACGTCCAGTTCTAGTCGGACGGAATATTAAAAATGTGTTTAAATTGCAAATTTAGACTACGACTACGACAGGAAAATATTGCGGAAAAGAAGAGAGTTGATTTACGTGGGAAAAATATACAGAAAACTTACATCCGACATCCACCTGGTTTGCACAAATCGTCACTAGTTCTCCACCTGGTTTAGCAACATAGCAACCGAGCAAAGGTTTTGAAGCATTCATATTCGTCACACGAAACACAGCCGTCGAGTCATTCACGACTGTCGTTGTCATAAGTTCAGCTGGAATCGGTTGCCCAAGTTTTGTTAACTTAAATACAATGTTTTCTGCATTCAAACCCTTGAGCTCAGGTTTGGTCAAGTTAAGTCTGCATGCTACTTCTAGAGTATCCCCTTCTTCCAAGTATATGTCACCTCTTGGAAACGTTGCTAAAAAAGAACAAAGAAATAAAGTATCGATTATAAACATGTAATGAATTATGGGGAACAGATGTAATATGACACAGTCAGAAGAGCGCTGAGAAGTTTTGGGCATTTCGGTTTTTTTGCGCCGTTAGTTTTAGGTCATGCCGCGTGTACACCGGGTGGTACAAAGTAACCTTTGACCAACGTATGAACCTTGCAATCAAATGACTTCCGCAGGCGACCTGATGGATCAGATGAATGCTTAGAATAAAGTAATATACTGTGGGTTCGTTTTGGGGATGTTACGCGAAACCAGACTTGGGCCTCAATCATAATGTAAAGTACATGAGAATTTCTGGCGGGAATCGCCATCGCGGACCATATTTCAAACGAGTGGACAGTATGCATTTCGTAGCGAATTTAATGAGTTAATGAATTTGGAAATCGAGTGAGCGCGTTGATAATTTAACCAATTTCGAACACGGGCAACGACTGTTCCAGTATTTACTGAATTATAACGACGGCCCATTTAACCTGTGTCTATGTAAGTACTAGAGAAGTGTCCCTGGTGTTAATTCTTTTCTAATTAATTCTAATGATCTAAGCGGGCAAAACACGCCAGAGGTCCTTCAATTGGTGTGGGGGGTCTTTCTAGTTCGGCATCTCTTTACGGTTATTCCCATTAAAAAATTATGATCTATGACCCACCTTACACATATAATACTAGAAGGACCTTGTTTGCCAAAGGCAGATGTTATGCACATGACCGCCGACGCCACATAAGGACTACGTAGCGTAATTAATTTCAAATGAATAATCGCAAGTTTGATCTTGTGAGTTGTTCAATTTCTTTATTTTATAATCTACTGGTAACACCACTTGTCATGCTTTCTGAAACGACATCAGAATTAGACAAAATGTTTTGATGCTTCATTTTTAAACTATCTCCGCCGCCGTAGACGGATTCATAGAGGTACTTCTAAGAAGTATTTTGCAACTCAAAACCCTGACCGGTTTCCTAAACGCGCATTATTCCATGCCCATGGCAGTCTGGAATGCGAAGGACGCTTGTGTGAATAAAATTACCCATGCATTGAATCTAGCTCAAATCTTGATTTCAGAATTTGTTCAACCAAAAGAAATTGGACTGTCAGTCAGCCTTTTCAAGATTCTGGGGATGAACAAGTCTGTCTACGTATCCCAACGGGGTGCAAGTTTCTGTACATTCGAACATTTTAATTCATGACCTTCTGAGTAAATCTTTTGCATCCAACAAGGTTGGCGAATAAGACGACTAATTTCATTGTGGTACACGCAGGCCTTCACAGTATCTAAGGTCAGGGTTCGATCCCCTGTGTCCACCGCATTTCATTCTCAACTACTGGAGGTAGAGGTACCTTCTCTAATCAAAATGAAGAGCTAGTTCGAGTGTTTTAAAATTAATCCGAACAAATTTTGTATAAGTACTTCCGAAACTCACATTTCAAAGAGCGATATTAGCAAACAGAGCTCCCGGTTTTAAAAAAATCGTGTCCAAAAAAATTGTTGCCTAGCAACGTACAAAATACAAAGGTAAAACTTTGCCCGGTATAATAGAAAACCCAAACCACGTCACCGACCACCACTGACTTTGGAGGTTACATGAGTTATATCGCATTTGGAAAATATCAAGGGGGGGGGGGGTACCACAAGAATTGGTTACTCAGAAACGAACCTGTCGTGTTATTTAAGTAGTTCAACAGGAAATACTCTGGAACATAATGATACAAATTGTATTCATATTCTCCACGCGATCACTCGGTTACTAACAACTAATAATAAGTCTGTGGAGTCTGGTACTAGAGGTAAGAATCATTGCTAAAAACAGGTTTCAGGTGTTCAAGTATTATAGCAATATGTGAACAACGTTTCATTTAAAATCCGCAAACCATGTGCATTTTACCTGCAAGAAGCAAATTATTCGCAACTTCTGGCTAGTAGAAGCGACAGGGAGTATAGGTTGTTATGGAAGCCAAAGTAGCTAATGAAAGAAAATTTCAAATTATGATTTTCCAATCAAGATTCAGTTTACGGATGGACCGCTACACCGAGTAATCCAATTCAACCTGGATATGTAAATGCTTCGATTCATCTAGCTTGGGAATGAACGAACAGGTCAAAATCGATAGGAGACTTGCTCCTATGTAGTAATAATCCAATGATTTCGTAGATTATCAGGCATGTGTCTGCAATGTAAGACGATCAGAGACCGAGCCTTATACGTGGAAATGTATTTCCAAACCGACGTGATAATCAAAATAATGACCGTCATTAGAATAAATGAAATACCAATTAAAACTAGTATAAAGTTCAGGAATAGTAAATTGCGACCACATTTCAATCTTTGAACATTTGTTCCCTTTGGTTCCATTGAAATTCAAATTCAGTTTGATATCAAATGAAAAGACAGAAACTGGAGCTGTCGAGTGAAGATAGGAAATCAGGAATTATTCTATTAATTCCTTGCAGGATTATTAGAGTAAAAGGGATTACTTTTGATAGAAAGGAACATATCCACAAAAACCAAAAAGGATCAAACATAAATTGACAAATAAAATGGAATGAAAGTTATGGAAAGTCGGACTTCGGTTTCAAGGAGAGATGCATTTGGAAATCGGAGGTACCCGCTAACGAAAGACTCCCAAAAATTAGGCGCATAATAATATTAGACCTACTAATTAGATTTTCTGATTTTCAGACCACAGCCCATACGTAAGCATATTACGAACAAACACGAACCTAGTTATTGCAGAGTGTGGTGGCAATGAAATGCAATGGCAACCTCATTCCTTCTATTCAAATCATCCGAGATCGTCACTAACCATCATGTTATGTCGAAATATATTTCAGGAAAAATTGATGTAACCTATTGATTCTTCCACAAAAATAATGTGCACATACATGTGACACTTGCTTGTTGGACACTATACTATGGCAGCTGAATAAATATTGGACTTCGTTGTGATTTCATTTTTCTAAAGTCCTGAGATGCTCTGGTGAAGGAATTGGAATTTAGAAGAGAAAGTCTTAAAATGAAGAAAGAAAAAAATCAAAATTTTGATTACTACGTACAGTTTTTAAAAAAAGGTGAACAATTGATCCAATTATTTTTACAAAAAGTGAAAAGTTATGATCAAAGTATAGCATTTGATTTGTCTCACAAACAAATTTCCCACGGGAGTCGAAGTCAAAGTTGAGACCAAACCAAAGCAAAGCCCAAGGTCTTGAATTCTGGAAAATTGAAAACTTTCGTAGAAACAAAGCTCAAACAGAGAATCGTCGCTTTCTATTGAGTGATGTCAAATCAAAATTGAGCACTGGAGTTTTTTGAGAAAACAAACTTCAGATTCAATTAGATACGCTGCACTGCTTCAAAATAATTCAACGAAAGAAACTGTGAGCAAAGGTAAGAAAATGTTAACTCTAGATTCTTTATTAAAGGACTATTCCTCATTCAAAAACTTTCGTAACCTTTCAGTAGAGTTTCGGTTGTTTGATTGATGATTTGAGCAATTTCTAAAGTCTTTGAAAAATTAAGTGTGGACCAGTGAAGCCAAGCAAGCACTAACGTCAATTCAGAAAAAGTTGAGCAGTTCCAGAAAAACTTTTAGTTCAGCATTACAATTACAAGATACTGTGGCTGCGAACAGGTCACGTCTCCGGTCATGTCAGATAATTCGAGAAAAAAAGTCTAACATAAAAATTTTCAGGTCAGGTTCAGGTTAACATTGCCATGACCTGAAAAATGTCAGATCCGGCCACGTCGGTGATTACTTGTCTTATCAAATACTGTATCACCGTGACACAAAGTTGTTCTCCTAATCTAACCCGGGTTCTTCTGGTGAAATCTTACTTGAACACGAATGAGTACACAACAAAGGGTCCAAAACAATTATTCATTTGCCAATCAGAACTGGTACGGATTGAGCAACTTTTGTAACAAAAGTAAATTCACTTGCACTATACTTTGCATTGTCCTCTGATTTCAATTGTATGTTGTGTATTTGTATTACTGACCACGACCAACAGTATTAGTGGTACGAGTACTAACGAATTCTTTAATCCTATAAGTGAAAGACACAAACTGACACTCTTTCGCATTGTACTAAAATATTTGCTCGGCAATGCAAGGAGCGCAATAGCAGATTCCATTCAATTTTTGAAGTGTGATTGAGAAAGGCGTAAGTTAAAAAAAATTATGCTAATTATGATGTATGCTCGCAAGAAAAGAAGATATCAATAACCAACTGAATGAACTAAAGTAAGCGAATATGTATCAATTTTGGTAACCACAGTCTGAAATTTCAAGTTCTGTACTCCTTTGCAAGACTGATGGAATATTTTGCTCGCTTTTTAATTTAAAGTATCAGTAAAGTAAAGTTCGGTCAAAAAGATCGGTCTTTCGTATTTTCCCGTTTCATTTTCCATATTTTGCTCAGTAATCAAATTACGTGAACAACAATAGTTCTTTCTTAAAATACTGATGTGAATCTGACCTACGTAACTCGGGAACATATTTCGTAGAATTCATAATTCATTCATTTCTTTCTATAACCTTGGATTTGAAAAGATGCCAAGTTAACTCTCTGTTGATTTATTTCATTCTGCTGAAATGCGCTATCGGCAAAATTCCAAGCTCACGCCAGAGATTTAATAGAGTGAAAGATATGTTGAATCGTATCAATATTGAACACTTCTAGTCCCACGATTGAGAATTTGTGGATAAAATGTTTGTTCCTCAAACAGCAAGTCTTGTTGATCGATGGCCAACACCTAAAATTCTTCAACTACGGGCGTTCTGCATGATTTCTAACATTTCTTTGAGGTTATATAGGAATTCTATGATTCACTGTGAAGACAGATTTAGCGGAAATGGGAGGACAGGGCGTCGACATTTGTCACTTGTCACAAAATCGGGTCCTTAGAATCATGTTCCTTCCTAACCCTTCCAGTTTTTTCTTAAGTGTTTAGTCAGATTTTAAAATAAATTCTGCGGGCTGTTCCTCCCAAGCATTTTGGTAGAATTAATTGCATGGTCTGAATAACCCGAAGCCGGGTATCATTGGCACTCGTGACATCAGAATTACAACTCCCGCTTAGGTATTTCCAGAAACGTGAAGTGAGACCTGGTCTGAGCCAACCCAGGTTACCCTTTGTGTTTAGTCTCTAGAGTTCTAGAAGATTGGAATTCTAGGAATCTATAACGTGTCTACTCAAAAATGAAATAAACAGGATCCATCTGGACAATTTTACCAGGCAATTTGGGCATGACATTTATTAGGCCATTTCAGGCTGTTGCGAAATTGTCTTTGAGCAATGCAATTTTGAGGCGCGCCGCTTACATTCTCAAGACCACCAAGTCGGACCAAGTCTGGTTAAATTATGAGTGCAATATGAATATTATTAGGCGAGTCACACAATTGGCCACGGCCACAATTCAATGATTCCAGCTGAATCCTTCAATTCCGTTCGTATGGCGTGCAATATTCAATGCACTAATGCAAGGTCAAAAATATTACCATACATAACCGTCACCATCAGTTATCGTGATTGAAAGAGAATCGAGATAAAAAAAATGTCATCCCACTAATATTTTAAAGAAATTAATGTGTCCACACACACACACACACCTTTTGATAATATTGACAATTAATAAAATATTTTGCCATGCATGTTTGCCGTACTATACAAATACAACCACTCAATTCTTTCTTATCAAATTGACTACAATTTTGGAGGATGTCCTTAGAATTTTGCTGAACCTGTTCATATCGTAAAATTATAAAAAACCAGTCCATGGATGTGTGCTGTGCGTTATCTAACAATAAAACATACTTTATCTCTGCATACACAATGACATTTACGTAGAATTTCCTGGTAAAAATGCGGTTTCAAATTCCGACGACTGTAATGTATTATCTGAAATCATGCTGCTCACATACATATTCAGCTACTGGACCGATACCGATTATCCAGCATCAAAATTTCCCCGGTGTCCTATGTCTAGGGTTAACGACGTGCACCCGAACGTGATTAAAATATAACCTCCCGGTTAAATATAATTTTGGAGTCAAGTTAACTGCGAAATCCATGGATAGAGAGGTTAAATTTCAATGCGCAGTGTTTTTTACATCTTCTGAATGAATGTAGGTATAGACTTTTGAGACTCGCAGTCTTTTAAAATAATCTAGAATGTCAAAATCCTTCCGATACGATTCGCATTCAGTCTGTCTTTATTTTCAAGTACAATCGGTCACACAACACACAAAAGGTCACCCTTTGTATAAACAGAGGTCATTCATGTATAAATAAGTTTTCACAAGTACGTGCTGATTTCCGATTCTGGTATATCTAGTAGAGAGTTTAACAGATACTACACACAGTTAGTTGGCATCAGCGAATATTTCAGTGAGTTTGAATTCACTTGACTTACTAGGAATTTCTTTTCAGGAATTATTCTAATATTCCTTATCCAATTGAAGTTAAGTTATTATTTCTTGTAGTTAAGTACAATTGTCTGCGTATTTTTGATTGGGCTTCAATAAAAACCTATTTGAATTTAAAAAAAAAAGTGTGGAAACATTCCAGTTGTTTTCAATCGATCGGTCAAAATAAATTTTGTTTAGAAAAACCAGGTTTTATAGCTCGATATTCTTGAAGTTGACAGCTTTCTCATGTACGTAGATAACACTGGACCGACTGGTTCAAATTCCTATCTGACATTTTCGAAACTGGTATTATTATTATAACGTGGCTGGTATTATAAATGATTGGATGGGTCAAAAATGTACTTCGACTAATTGCTTTTTAAGTTATAGTCATCAATATTTTTTTAATCGATGCATTGTCTAGGATTTGGCAATTTTGACAATATGTTATTTAATGTGTAGTTATTCCGGCAAATTTTCATAATTATACCAAAGTCATTAAGTTCATTTCCTATCGGTTAGCCAAATGGTGCCATTTTTTTTTTGAACCAAATCTTTTATTCAGTCTCCGCTTTCCATCAAAAATTGCCCACAAGACACGGAATACAAT